>JAJPUD010006775.1:47823-107498 GCA_023553655.1 Myrmecobius fasciatus
GAAAAAGAGATTAAAGGAATTAGAGTAGGTCATGAGGAAACCAAATTATCACTCTTTGCAGATGATATGATGGTCTACTTAGAGAACCCTAGAGAATCAACTAAAAAACTATTAGAATTAATCCACAACTTTAGCAAAGTTGCAGGATACAAAATAAATCCACATAAATCATCAGCATTTTTATACACCACCAACAAAATGCAACAGCAAGAGATACAAAGAGAAATTCCATTCAAAATAACTATCGATAGTATAAAATATTTGGGAATATATCTGCCAAGGGAAAGTCAGGATCTATATGAGCAAAACTACAAAACACGCTCCACACAAATAAAGCCAGATCTAAACAACTGGAAAAACATTAAGTGCTCTTGGATAGGTCAAGCGAATATAATAAAGATGGCAATACTACCTAAACTAATCTATTTATTTAGTGCTATACCAATCAAACTCCCAAGAGATTATTTAACTGACCTAGAAAAAATAACAACAAAATTCATCTGGAAAAACAAAAGGTCAAGAATTTCAAGGGAATTAATGAAAAAAAATGCAAATGAAGGTGTACCAGATCTAAAATTATATTATAAAGCAGTGGTCATCAAAACCATTTGGTACTGGCTAAGAAATAAAGTAGTGGATCAGTGGAATAGGTTAGGTTCACAGGACAAAATAATGACAATAGTAATCTAGTGTTTGATAAACCCAAAGACCCCAATTTTTGGGATAAAAACTCACTATTTGACAAAAATTGCTGGGATAATTGGAAACTAGTCTGGAAGAAATTAGGCATTGACCCACACCTAACACCATATACCAAGATAAGGTCAAAATGGATTCATGATCTAGACATAAAGAATGATATTATAAACAAATTAGAACAATGTAGGATGGTTTACCTCTCAGATCTGTGGAGGGGGAAGGAATTTGTGACCAAAGAAGAACTAGAGGTCATCATCAATCACAAAATAGATAAGTTTGACTATATCAAGTTAAAAAGTTTTTGTACAAACAAAATGAATGCAGACAAAATTAGAAGGGTAGCAGTAAACTGGGAAAATATTTTTACATCCAAAGGTTCTGATAAAGGCCTCATTTCTAAAACATATAGAGAATTGACTCAAATATATAAGATTTCAAGCCATTCTCCTATTGATAAATGGTCAAAAGATATGAACAGACAATTTTCAGACAAAGAAATTGAAACTATTTCTGGTCACATGAAAAGGTGCTCCAAGTCACTATTGATCAGAGAAATGCAAATTAAGACAACTCTGAGAAACCACTACCCACCTGTCAGATTGGCTAAAATGACAGGAAATGATAATGGTAACTGTTGGAGGGGATGTGGGAAAACTGGGACATTGATACATTGTTGGTGGAACTGTGAACAGATCCAACCATTCTGGAGAGAAATTTGGAACTATGCTCAAAAAGTTATCAAACTGTGCATACCCTTTGACCCAGCAGTGTTTCTACTGGGCCTATATACCAAAGAGATTTTAAAGGAGGGATAGGGACCCACATGTTCAAAAATGTTTGTGGCAGCCATTTTTGTAGTGGCAAGAAACTGGAAATTGAAAAGATGCCATCAATTGGAGAATGGCTGAATAAATTATGGTATATGAATGTTATGGAATATTATTGTTCTGTAAGAAATGACCAACATGGGGCAGCTAGGTGGCTCAGTGGATAGAGCACCACCCCTGAAAATCTGGTCTCAGACACTACCTAGCTGTGTGACCCTGAGCAAGTCAGTTAACCCCAATTGCCTTAGCAAAAAGCAAAAAAAAGAAAAAAAAAGAAACGACCAACAGGAGGATTTCAGAGAGGATTGGAGAGACTTGCATGAACTGATGCTGAGTGAAATCAGCAGAACCAGGAGAACATTATACACAGCAACAAGACTATACGATGATCAATTTTCATGGACATGGTTCTCTTCAACAATGATGTGATTCAATCCAGTTCCTATTGTTCAGCGATGAAGATAGTCATATACATCCAGAGAGTGGCCTGTGGGAACTGAGTGTGAACCACAACACAGAATTTTAATGGTTTCTGTGAATATTTCCATGCATTTTCTTTTCCTTCTTAGGTTGTTTTTTCTTCTTCTCTTTCTAGATCTGATGTTTCTTGTGCAGTAAGATAACTGTATAGATATGTATACATGTATTGTATTTGTCATATAATTTATCCTATTTATCATGTATTAGATTACTTGTCATCTAGGGGTAGGGGGTGGGGGGAAGGAGGGGAAAAGCTTGGGAAAAAGAGGTTTTGCAAAGGTCAATGTAGAAAAATCACTCATATGTTTTGTAAATAAAAAGCTTTATAAAAAAAAATTGGGGTCTCTTTCAGGAGGTGACTGGTGAATTCTTTCAATGGTGATTTTGCCTTCTGATTCTACAATCTCAGGGCAGTTTTCTTTCAGGATTTCCTGGAAGATATTCTTTAGATTCTTTTTTTCATCATAGCTTTCAGGAAGTCCAATAATCCTTAGATTGTCTCTCCTAGATCTATTTTCCAAGTCAGTTGTTTTTCCTAGAAGATATTTCATATTTTCTTCCAATTTTTCATTTTTTTGTTTTTGTTTGACTGATTCTTGAAGTCTTATTGAGTCATTCACTTGCATTTGTTCAGTTATTATTTTTAAAGTGTTGTTTTCTTCAGTTACTTTTTAAGCTCCTTTTGTAACTGGCCAATTGAATTTTTGTGTTCATTGCACTCTTTTTCCACTTCACAAATTTTATTTTTCAATAAATTGGTGTCTTTTTCACATCTTTTTTGCAGGCATTATATCCTTCTTGCAAAATATTGTATCCTTCTTGCACTGATTGCAATTTATTTTCCCATATATCCTCCAGCTCTCTTTTGAGGTTCTTTATGCAATCTTCCAGAAAGGCCTTTTGAAAAGGGGACCAGTGATGGTCCTTAATAACTTCCTCTGGAGTTTTGTCTAAAGGAACCTCAGGATCTGTAGTCAGCCCTTCTTTCTCTCGATAGAAGCTGTCTGTGGTGAGAGTTCTCTTTTGCTTCTTCATTGTTTTTAGACAGTGTGGATGTCTCTTTAATGCTTGAAAAACAGCGGCTGAAGTACTTTGCTCTGGGGCAATTCGGCGAATTAACTTAAGGTGCTGGGCCGCTGGGGGCTAGGACTAAGTCCGAATTACTCCTTAAAAAAAGGCACATCTGCCAGAACACCTGTCCCCAGTCAGGGCAGAGTGTCCTGAGTGCCTCAGATAAACTCCAGGTGTTTGGAGTTTGGAGTTTGGAGTTTCTGCCACACTGAGCTGAGTCCTACCCTCACTTCCGGGCTGCACCTAGTGGACTGTTTATTCCTCTGTCCGAGTTAAACAAACATGATATGATGTTCTTCAGAGATATCCGAAAGCAGTGTCCAAATATTTCTGGATGCGTTGACTTGAAGATCAGTTCAGAGGCTTATTTTATTGTTGATTTGAGGG
The DNA here is from genome assembly GCA_023553655.1 of Myrmecobius fasciatus. NCBI lineage: Eukaryota > Metazoa > Chordata > Mammalia > Dasyuromorphia > Myrmecobiidae > Myrmecobius > Myrmecobius fasciatus. The sequence goes on from JAJPUD010006775.1 coordinate 51,288, forward strand.
AAGATAGGAGGACGCAGAGAGTCACGTTTTCACTCCATCTTTGAGCACTCAGTCTTTACGTAGAAGATGGTAGAAGAGTTCACCTAATGCTTATGAAATAGATACAATATTATTTATTTCTGTTGTTTTGCTCCTCTTTTTTCCCTTTGCCTCATGCTTAATCACAGTGTGTATTTTACAGTGGTGCATCTATATTTGTTATTAATTGCTCCCAGAAGGCAAGATGAATGGCAAAAATGACAAAACCAAAGAAATTTTTTCCCATAAGGAGTATGTCTCCAATCCACAGCCTAACCATCTCTTCTACCCAGTTCCCCAAAGGAGCACAGAGGGCTTCTAGTTTTAGAAAAAATAAGCCAATCCAGCTCAGAAAAGCTCCTCCCTTCTTGACCTAATTCACTTTCTGAGATGAACTATCATCTTTATACTCTCCCCTTACCACACAGTTTAATCTTCCTTAAGGGTAAGGGAGGAGGGGGACTCCTAAATGTGACTACAGAAGCTATGGTTCTGGTCCTTCATCACCCATCGTTCTGCTCATTGCCTGAGGCTGGAGTCAAGTGCTAAAGCATTTTTTTTCTCATTGAAATGTGTCAAATACCAAATTCAAGAGTTTTGCCACAAACTAGTAGTGGGGTATCACTATTTATTTTTAATCTCCTTTCTTGTTCTTTTTAATTTCATTTTCATGCTTCCCCAAAATTGGAACTTATTTTGCTTTTCATTAGTTCTCAATCATCTTCCCTTCCCTCTTAAATCTCTCATTCTCTACTCCATAATTTTCTCATTATTATAATATATTTCTACAACATTCTGTGTATGTAAGTGCATACTTCTGTGTGTAAGTATGTCTGTGAGTGTATTCACTTTTCTTTTGTCTAACACAAATGAAGGTGAGATTCTTGGGATTCCTATTTGCCTCTCCATTCTTTCCTCCATATTTGTATATTCTTCATCTCATGAACTGCTATTATGAAATAAAGTTTCACTCTTCCTTTCCTTGCTAGCATAGTCCCCTATCTCTGTCATTTTCTTTTTCTCCCAAGATCATGAAAAAGAAAAAGCACATCTCAAACTCTGCTTACTTTGTTTAACTTAGTCTATGACTCTTGAAGATACTAGGATTCTGAAAGGATACTTGTATCTTTTCTCCGTAAGGGTATGTTACCAGTTCACTCTCTCATGGTCTTTTCTAATTGGTCAAATTGTATAAAGTCTTATATTTCTATTTTCTCTTACTTTTCATTTAGTTTTTCCTCAAGAATGTTTGGAAATCCTCTATTCCATTAAAGATCCTTTTCTCTTGCAGGATTATATTCAATTTCACCAAATAAAATATCCTTGTGTTTTGTTTTGTTTTGTTTTTCTGGTAAAATGCCCTATAAATCTTAAAGTATTATTTAGCTATTAGTTATTGTCAGCAACCTTGGTTTATTCTAAGGTTTATCATTTCTGATCTTATTTTACTTTTTTATTATTTTACTTATTTACTTTTAAGAATAAATCAATTGGTTGGTGAGTTGTCAGAGAATTTCTCTAATGACATGGCCAATAGTTGGAAGTTTAACAGCGAAATCAACTCTTATTCACTTTCTAATCTCAGTCCCTTTTAGGGGCCTGGTTCAAACTCTGTAATCTTCAACTCTCAAAAATTTTCTACTGCTGGACCATTTAATAGATTGGCTCACTCTCCATTGGATATATGACTATTTTTATACACAGACCCAGAAATATATCTGATGCTTGTAGGTAATCAAAAGATGATTTTTGTGTGTCAGCCATCTGCCTTCATCCAATGATTAAAACCCTATAAAAATCTCTCATTAGCTACAGACAAAATCATATATTGTGATGAGGTTATAGCTAAATTCCTTATCATTTACTTTATTTTGTAAATTGAATGATTTACTTGAGGTCCTTAGGCATTCTTTAATTAATAATTCTTTAATGGGCCAATCCCACTCTATATAAAATTTTAATTCAAGATATACTACCTATTTTCCTTTTGAACACTTTGAAATCTGCTTTTGCTCCAAATTTAGGGGATTCCTGATTGAAAAGCACTAAGCATCAAGCAGATATCTAAGCTTAGAGATTAAAATAAGAAAAGCAGGAAAACCTCAGGCAGGAATCAGAGGAAAAGTGAATCAGTCTATCAAAAAAGCATTTGTTAACTACGTGCTATGTTTCAGACTCTTTTCTAAAAGCTGGGAACACAAACAAAGGCAAAAGATAGCCTCTGACTGTAATGCCAGAGAAACTGAGGCAAAACAGACATTGGTTTTCAATCTTTTCATTATGGAGAGTTTAGACTAGCCAAGTTTTGGGCTAGCTGGTGATAATGGGAATCTTGTCCAAAGCATTCAGCCCTGAGTGACTGAAGCAAGGAATTTTTATAGCTAACTAGGGTTTGCAAACAGAATAACTTGAATATAGGGGAAACAAAGGCAGATAAGAAGGATGAGGACACTAGGTGAGTGGACAAGCCATAATTCCAAGAAAGGATCATAACTTAATTCTGAAAGGATAAAAGTCAAGATGAGGCAGGGGGCAATATTCAAACAGAGGGAGAATTATCCTAGCAAGGATGGAGATAATGCACCTGGATTTTATGATACAATGGAATATCCAGACTCAATTCTCCCAGTCCTAATATCAAGGAAAAATGGGGTGGGAGTAGGGAGGGTATAATAATTTTATTCAGGGCATAGCAGTTCAAGGCATTACATGGGGAACAACATGCAAATGACTATATACAAATAATCTGTATGTAAGGTAAGTAGGTCGTAATCAGGAGTGAGGATACATTAAAATTAAAGAGGTTTGGGAAAAGGCTTCCTATAGAAGATAAGATTTTAGATAATGTCCAGATGTCTAGAAGACAGAAATAAGGAATGAAAACATTCTAGGCATGGGAGAAAGCTATGAAAATATCGAGAACTGAGAGATGGTGTGTATTGCTCAAGGAACACCAACAAGACCAATGTTGCTGGATTGGGGAATATGTGAAGGAGAAAGGAAAAATGGGAAAAAATATTTCATATGATCAATTCTGATGGATATGGCTCAATTTCAACAGGCCATTTCTAATAATCTTGTGATGGAAAGAGCTAAATGCACCCAGAGAGAGGACTGTGGACTGAATGGGGATCACAATATAGTATTTTCACTTTATTTGCTGTTGTTTGCTTGCAATTTTGTTTTCTTACTTTTTTTTCCTTTTTGATCTGATTTTTCTTGTATAGCAGGATAATGGTGGAAATGTGTATGGAAAAATTGCACATATATAACATATTGGATTACTTGCCCTCTTGGGGAGAGAGTAAGGGAAAGGGGGAGAAAAAAATTGGAACGCAAGGTTTTGCAAGGGTGAATGTTGAAAACTATATATGCCTTTGTTTTGAAAATAAAAAGCTTTTAAAAAGTTATCTCATAAAAGAGACATTAAACTAAAAGATTTTATAATGGAGGAGATGGGGTGGTGCTGGCATACTTGAATCTTATTCTAATCAGAATTGACTCAAAGAGGGACTACATGCATATTCAATTTGGGTTCTTATATCTTACCCTACTGGGAAGCAGAAGAAAAAAGTAAGAAGAGAAGAGGAGGGAGAGTAATAAAAAATAAGGTGGATTAAAGAAGGTAACTGTTAGAAGCAAAATAGATTTTTGAAGAAGGGAGAGGTAGAAGAGGAGAGGGGGAGGAAAATAAAAACTGGGAAAAATAAAATGTAGGAAAATACACAATCACAACTATGAATATGAATGGAATGAATTTATCCACAAAATGGAAGAAAAAAGCAAAATGGAGCAACAATTTGTTGTTTACAAGAAACAGAGACACATATAAAGTAAAAATAAGAGACTGGTACAGAATCTATTATGCTTCAACTGAAGTTAAAAATAAAAGCAGAGGCAGTAATCTCACTTCTCAGACAAAGTAAAAGCAAAAATAGACTTAATTAAAAGAAATAAGTAGGGAAGCTACATTTTGCTAAAAGTTACCATAGATGATGAAATAATACCAATATGAACATATACATCAAATGATACAGCATCCAAATTCTTAAAGGAAAATCTAAATAAATTACAAGAGGAAATAGACCATCAAACTTTACTACTGGAACCGTAGCTTTTCCTTCTCAGAACTAGATAAATCTAATAACCATAAATTAAACAAGATATAAAACAAAATTTTAGAAAAGTTAGATATGGTAGTTCTTTGTAGAAAACTGAATAGGAATAGAAAGGAGTACATCTTTTTTTTTTCCCCCAGAGGCAATTGGGGTTAAGTGCCCAGGGTCAAACATCTAGGAAGTGTTAAGTGTCTGATATCAAATTTGAACTCAGGTCCTCCTGACCTCAAGGCTGGTGCTCTATCCACTGTACTACCTAGCTGCCCCAGTATATCTTTTTTCATAGTTATTAATGGTACTTTCCCTCAAATTGATCATGTATTAGGGCATTAAAAACCTTACAAATGAATGCAGAAAAGCAGAAGTATTAAATTGAAAAAGAGATTAATAAAATTGAAAGAAAGAAAAACATTGAAATAATTAAAACTAAGTGCTAATTTTGTGGGATGGGGGGACAATAAAATAGATAAACCATTGTTTAATTAGATTAGAAAGAAGAAAGAAAAAAAAAGACAAACTACAGTATCAAAAATAAAAATAGTAAATTCACCATCAAGGAAGATGAAATTAAAACAATTATTAGGAACTATTTTGCCCAACTATATGCCAATAAGTCAAACAATCTAAATGAACCGGATGAACAGTTACAAAAGTATAGACTTTCCAGATTAATAGAAGAGAATATAAAATAACCCTGTGTTAGAAAAAAGAAATTAAATAAGCTATCAATTTTCTTGTGAGAAAATCCCCAGGACCAATGTGTTCACAAATGAATTCTACCAAACATTTAAAAAACAATTGTAATACTAGGAAAACTATTTGGGAAACTTGTGGGGACAGAAGTCCTTCAAAATTCCCTTTATAAAACAAATGTTGTACTAATACATACACTAGGAAGATTCAAGAAAAACCAATTTTCCTAAAGAATATTAATGCAATAATTTTAAATTAAATACTAACAAAGAGGTTACAATAATATATCACAAGGATCACACATTCTGACCTTATTCTTTAAATATTTGGTAGAATCCATCTTGTCTAGTCATACCCATCAGATTACCAAAAAATGTATCCATAGAGCTAGGAAAAAATATAACAAAATTCATCCAGAAAAATAAAAGTTTAAAAAACAGAATGACAGATTAGTGAAACAGACTAGGTGCTGATCAATGAGCATAGTTATCTAGTGTTTGATAAATCCAGACATCTAATATCTAGAGACAAGAAATCACTATTTGACAAAAATTGCTGGGAAAACTGCAAAGTTTTGGCAGAAACTAAGTAATAGACCAACATCTCATACCATATACTAAGTTAAAGTCAAAATATGTACACAATTTAGACATAAAGGGTGATATCACAAAGAAACCAGGGACACATAGAATAGTTTATCTGTTAGATCTATGAATAAGGGAAGAATTTATAACCAAACAAGAGATTGAGAACACTACAAATCCTAAAATGGATAATTTGATTACATCAAATTAAAAAAGGTTTTGCAGAAACAAAACAAATACAGCCAAGATTAGAAGGAAACATGGAAATGGGGAAGTTTTATTGCAAGTTTCTCTGATAAAGGCTTCATTTCTCAAATATATAGAGAATTGAGTCCAATGTATAATAATTAGAATCCTTCCCCAATTGATAAAAGCTCAAATGATATTAACAGGCATTTTTTTAGATAAAGTAATCAAGCCTACCTATAGTCATATAAAAATGCTCTAAATCACTATTGATTAGGAAAATGCAACTTAAAACAACTTTGAGGTATCCTTTCAAACTTATCAAATTGTGACTAATATGACAGAAAAGGACAGACAAATGATGGAGGGGATGTGGAAAAATTGGGATACTATTACACTATTAGTGGAGTTGTGAATTGATTAAACCATTCTGTAGAGGAATTTGGAATTATTCCCAAAAGGCTATCAAATTGAGCATACCCTTTGATCCAGGAATACCACTGTGAGATCTGCACCCCAAAGAGATCAAAAAAAAAAGGAAAAGGACCTATATGTTCAAAATATTTAAATATTTATAGCAACTATTTTTGTTGTGGCAAAGAATTGGAAATTGAGGAGATACCCAACAATTAGAGAATAGTTGGACAAATTGTGGTATATGATTATGATGGAATACTATTGTTCTATTAAAAAGTTGAACAGAATGGTTTCAATAAAACCTAAGTAGGTTAAATTGCTGTATGAATTGTTACAAAGCAAAAGAGCAGAATCAGAATATTGAACATGGCCACAGCAATATTATATAATGATCAATTGTGAATAGTCTAATGAAGTCTGAAAGCAGTTTGAAGCATTTTTTTTTTTTACTGTATTTACTATTCTTGGGTCTGGTTTTTGTTTATTGTTTGTTTTTTATCTGTGTTTTCTTGTGCAACAAGCCTAATAAGGAAAAGTTTTGAATGATTGCACATATATAGTCTATATCAAATTGCTCAAAGAAGAAGGTGAGGATAGAGTGAAAATATAATATCCCAACATTTTTTAAAATTAATGTTAAAAATTCTTGTTGACGTGTAATTGAGAAACATAAAATTAAAAAAAAATTTTAAAAAGAAGGAAAGCCATCTATATTTAATTCTTCTATTTTCTCTCCCTCATTCTCTTCTTAGCTCCCTGCCATTTAGAGACCCCAAACACTCAACTATAACTTCTCTTTCCAAGATTACCAATGATTTAATCATCATTGAATTCTTCTTAATCTCTTTCCATGGATTATCATTTATCTTGTGCTCTCTCATTTTGGATGTATTCCAAGTGTTTATCCCTTCCTTTTCCTCTCTATACTCTTTTATTTGAAAATTTCATCAATTCCCATGGATTCAATTATCATTTCCATTCAAATGACTCCCAAATTTATATTTTCAATTTTAGTTGACCTCCTAAACTTAAATCCCACATTATCTACTGCCTATTGGACATTTCACACCAGAGATCTCATTAGCATCTAAAACTTAAAATATCCAAGATTGAACTCATTATCCTCTTCTTCCAATTTATCCCTCTTCCAAACTTTACTATTACTATGGAAGGCACCATCATTTCCACCTTTACAATCATTCAGGTTCTAAAATTTGGCCTTTTTCATAATTTCCAATACACTTAGAACTAGCATTTATACTTGAAAACTTTTTTTTCTCCATCCACTGTTGGAAGGTACTGGTGCAAGAAAAACTCGTTGACACTTAGGGACTTAGAAGGGCATTAGGAAAAGGTTCCTAATTTAGCACTGTAAATTTTCTTTTGAGGTTGCAGGGACATACAAATGAAGGTGTCCAATAAACATTGGGAAATTTAATTTAAATTTAAGAGTATTAAAGACAAACTTATCAGATTAAATCTAATTTAAATTTATCAGAAAAAACATCATCAGTCCACTTACTAGCTCTATGTGGTTTTGGGCAATCTTTTTAATCTTTCAGGACTAGCTATTTCATAAGAAGAGTAGACTAGATGATCTTATAATGCTGGAGAAACTGAGGTAGGACAAAGATTGGAGATTTTTAATAATTTATTGATAGTGGAGAGTTTGGAAGCTATGACCATGTAGCTGAATGGGACTTTTGTCTCAAAGCATTCAGTCCTGGAGTGAGGACTCCAGGACTCTTATAGGGCTCCAGTAATCAGGGAAACAAAGGCAAGGTGGAGTAGAGCACTGGAAGGATAGAAGTTCCAGGAAAGGACCACAAATTCAGTTCTGACAAGTTGGATGTATGGAGGAAGAATCATAAATTCTGATAAGTTTGGGAGGAAGCTAGGAGACACTGAGTCTGAAACCAGAAAGATATGCCCAAACATTGGAGATAAGCCATCTGGAGTTTTATGTCTCTTTGGAATGCTAGTAGTCAGAGTTCCTAGTCCTAATTATCTCAGTCCTAATAACCAGGAAGGGGGGATTGTCATTGAGGCAGAACAATTCAGGGAAATTTTTTTTCCAGCATTATGATATTCTATTACATAGATTAAAATATCTTTTACAGAGAGCTAGCTGCTGAAACTTCAAAAGGTCATGAAATTGTGGAGAGAGAGAATATATGTAGAATGAGAAAAGAGAATGCACATCACATCAAAATACCAAGGAGAAGAAAGGGAATCAATAAGAGGAAGAAAAAGAGTAGTTAGAAAGAAAAGAAGGGAGCCGGGAGAGTGCGATGTCATGGAAGGCAAGGAAAGAGAGAATGTTGGAGAAGAGATAGTTAACATGTAAAATGTAACAGGACTCCCCACATTCATTTTCAATCCATCTTCCACTCAGGTGCCAATCCTAAAATGAAAATTTTGACTATGTCATTTCTCTGCTAAGTTAATGTTAATTCCCATTGGTTTTAGGCTAAACGATAAATTCCTCTATTTAGCATATAGGTTCCATTAATTCCATTAGACTGCAGCCTCTCTTTTCTTACTGATTTCACATTACTTCCCTCCCCTATATATTTTAGCTAAATTTTCCAGCTTGCTGTTATCCACACATACCATCTCATTACTTTTCTTCCTGGTTTTGTACAACCTCTCTTCCATTCCTGGAACAGTGTCCCCATTCTACCCCACTACCACTGACTCCTAGATCTTTTCAAACCTCAGTTCAAATTTCACTTAACTCAAGAAGTTTTTCATCTGATTTCCTCTACCATCCCCCCTTAACTGTTTATTTGTGTGTTTGTTTGCTTATTTATTTTACCTATTTATTTGTTGTCTATCAGTAGCTCTTATTAATATTAAATGTCCTTATCCCAACTTACACTATTATTTAAAAACCCCAGAATAAGGCTAGATATATTTTCCCCCTTCTTGGACCTGTGGTACTCATGAAAAGCTGGAGAACCTTCTTTCTACCCACAGACTGTTGTATGTTTTCCTCACTCAAATTATCCAGGAAGAAAAAAAAGGGTCAAATCACCTAGTTTGAACATTTTCACTTCTGTCTCAGCAATCAATCGAAAGGCTTTTCTTCTTCATGGAGCAATTTTACTAGAAACAAAACTTCTGAATGCTCCAAAGTCTTCACAGGAATTGTGCCCTACAAAGTGAACACATTTAACACAAAGTGAACATGTTCATAATATTGGGCTCTTATTGGTCAATCCGAGTTCTCTTTTATCTATATGCAGTATTTATCTGTGGACATGTTGTTTTCCAAGAGAGAACATAAGTTTTTTAAGGTCAGGGACTTTCTTATTTCTGCATTTTAACTCCAGCACCTAGCACCATGCCTAGCAAATAGTAGGCATTTCATAAACATGTTGATTGACTGGGCAACAGAGACTGAGGACTGAGAAATGACTGTTATGTTGGTAATTCAAAGGGTCACTGGTTACCTTTCAGAAAATAGTTTCAATATCCCTAAATTACAAAAAGTTAAGGAATAGGGAAACATCTTATTTTAAAAATTAGCCATCTCAATGCAGGATGATTGAGGGATAGTTTTCTATGGGAAAAAATCTCAAAATTTTGACTTACACACACTCAGTAAGTATGTGTATCATATCATTGATGTGATAATAGTAGAACAAAACAATTGGTCTGGTATTAGCCAACATTCACTGAGTGAATATCTTCACAATAAAAAAGTGTTACTGCACTCTTTCTTGGTTAGACTTTTTTTCTGGAATATTGTATGTACTTCTGTATCACTTTTAGATTTTAGGAAGGACATTAACAAACTGGAAGAGGTTCTAGAAGAGTAACATGATAAGGAGGGGTCTGAAGATCTTCCACATAAAGAAGAGTGAAAGAAATTGGGAATGTTTAGCCTGGAAAAGATGGCTATCTTTAAATATTTGGAAGGCGAAGCTTGGAAAAGGCATTAAACTTTTTCTGCCAAGGCTCTAAGACAAGAAGTAGGAATTCTGGATACGAGTCTCAAAAGTAGATTTTATTTCTATAATGAGAAGACAAAATAGCAAAGCCTTGGGGCCAACATATTTTTTATTTTTTGTTTTCATTGCTTTTAAGTTCAACCCCCTTATTTTTACTAATGAGGAAATTGAAGCCCAAAGATTTCTCTAAGATCACACAGGCAGTAGATAACAGAGCAAGCCTATGAACTCAGACCCTCTGACTCCAAATGCAGTGCTCTTGTGTATCTATCTGATGAAGAGAACCTGCTGGACAGGTTCAGCCCTTTTGTCATTGTCAGTAATTTAAGTTGCTTCTGAGTCTTTATGACTCCATTTGGGGTTTTCCTAGCAAAGAAGCCATAGTGATTTGCCATTTCTTTCTCCAGCTCATTTTACAGATGAGGAAACTAAGTCGAATAAGGTTAAGCAATATGCCCAGGATAACACAGCTAGTGACCAAATAGCTTAACTTAGGACCTATTAGTGGCCAATCAATGAAAATCGGAGTGGTTTTAGTTTATGTCATCTTCTGTAAGAAAGACATATAAGAATGGTTTCCAAAGCAGAGAGTACATTCTCTGAAACTGAATCCTAGAGAGCTGCCAAGAAAATGATATAAAATGACTTGCTAAGGATCATATAGCAAGTGTGTATTAGTGGCTTAGTGGGTAGAGTTCAGGATCTAGAATCAGGAAGACCTAAGTCTTAGGAGAAGTAGAGTTTCTTATCACTGGAAGTCTCAGTGATACAACCTCCTGCCTGCATTTAGATTAAGGGATTTCTGAACCTTTTCAATTCTCAGGGTCGGTGATTCTGTGAACTCTTTCAATAAATTGAGAAAATTGAGCATGTTTGTAGGGAGATAGGATGAAAATTCAGATGGGCACTTTGGGGAAGGACAGAAATCTTATTATTACTACTCTTAAAAGGAGATCTCTTTGCAAAGGGCTGTATACTAAAAGAAAGAGTAAAATTTACTTATGCAAATTTATGAAGGTATATATGCATATGTATGTATTTATATCTGCATATGTTGAAAATTTTGCATTTCATTTTAATTCATATAACTGCACTTGAAAGCATATTTGGAACAAAGGGATATGTTGCTTATATTCATACTAATATTTCAAATTAATTTAGCTTGGAAGTATGACTTCTATCCTAAGAAAATAGCAAAGTAAGGGTTGTGGTTTGTGATCAACTAGGCATTTCTCTTTCATCCCACCAAAAAGGGATGGGGAGGAGACAGGACATATTCTCCCTCCATCTCTGAAGATAGCAGGCAAACATTTAGTGCCATCAGATGATAAGAATAGGTTCTACTATTCCTTCAAATTCTGAGGCAAGATTTAACTCCAATTTAATTTCAGGAACGCCGAAAGTCTTGAGCACCACTAGGTGGCAGCTCCTTCCCATAATACTATCTATAGATCTTCCTTCAAACCTATCTCCCCTTAGCAGCCAGAGAAGATGGAATTTTGCAGAGTGGAAGATTTGCATAGAACTGCCATAGAACTGCCAAAGGAGACAGATGGAAGGGGGCAAGTCCAACTTCAAAAAGATTAAGTGACTCATCTAAGATTATGCAACTAGTTAATGCAGTGATAAAACTACTGAAGTGATATGCAGTGATAAAACTACATACTAGTGTATGACTCTCACCCCTGACTCCTGACCATAAGGACAATTGTTTTTTACACACAAAAGTTTACAGTAAGTGTCAATAGCCTTAAATGTTGATAAGCATTGTAAGGCAGTGAATATTATTTGCATCATGTTACAAATGATGAAATTCAAGCCCAGAAATATTGAGCAACTCATTCGTGGCCACACAGACCATCTGGTCAGTGAGTCAAACCCAAATTTTCTAACTTTAGAATATTCAGAATGAAAAGTACTGCCATAGAAATACCTACAGAACAATGCCCATACAGCAGAGAATCTTGGGTTGTTTGGAATTTTTTATGCATAAAGAATACTTAATCTGTTTAAACAGGGAGGGAGCTTGAGGGAGAGAGGGAGCTTCTCAGAATCATGTTTTTTGAATAATTAAAGAAAATGTTAAATTTCAGTTGGCACTTATTAAATTGTTAAAAATAAAAATTGTATTTTTAAAATAAAAAGTCATTTAATTTTAATTAAAATACATAATATACAATTATATAATTGAATATATAATTTATTTTAAATTAAAATTTAAATGATATTTAAAAATTAAAAATAAAATATCATGTTTAAAAATAAAGTTGTCATTTTTTTTCCCCAACCAAGCTCACATATGCTCTGAAATTTATCTATGGAAACCTAGTTTCAGAACCACAGTCCTAATTCCAATAGATTTGGGATGGAAAATGCCAATTGCAGCCAGATAAAGAACCATGGAGACTGAATGTTGATCAAAGTATGGCATTTTCACCCTTTTGTTAGTTTCTTTCTTTCTTTCACATGATTTTATTTTCTCTTTTAATCTGATTTTTCTTGGACAATATGACAAATATAGAAATGTATTTTTAAAGGATTGAATATATTTAACTTGTATCAAATTGCTTGCTGTCTTGAGGGGGGGTAGTAAGGAAAAGAGGGAGAAAAATTTAGAACACAAAGTTTTACAAAAACAAATGTTGGAAACTATCTTTACTATATTTGAAAAAAATGAAATGCTTTTTTTAAAGGAGAAGATGAAAAACCTTGGCCCTGAAGCTCCCCAGTCAGTGTTAGCAGGTGCCCTCTCTTACCCAGCCGTCTCTGTTGTCTTTTACCTGGGCCAAAACTGGCCAAGCAAATGCTCTCTGCCAAGTCAAAGCTTTCTGTCATTAAGTTTTATAAACACCACCAAGGGAAGTAACTTCAAGAGTTTTTCTGGTGTGGGAGGTGACAGAGTTCTCTCTTAATGCCCTCTTGGATCTAGGAATGCAAAATGAGAAACTAATTCTATTAAAGCTATTCCATTTGGCCTGCAGCTGTCAACCTCTGTCCACCCCCTACTAGTCCATGAGCCCAGGTTCTTATTAAGTTCCTGTTTAGGGAGTCCCACAGGGTCATAAATTTAGAGCTGAAAGAAAACTAGAAAGGGTCAAACATCTTATTTTATAGATGAGGAGTCACACCTAGGAGAATTTGGTGATTTTTTTAAGATCATAAAGGCCCTCTAATCACCAGTTTCATGCTCTTTTTACTGACAACCCCCGGGTTCTTGACTTGAAATCCAAGGTTAAAGGAGTTTGTGAGCTAAAATTCAACATTTCCAATTATTTTTTTAAATGAGTTCAAAATGGTAACTGAGTGGATGCTCATCAGTTGGGAAATGGCTGAATAAATTATGGTATATGAGTGTAATGGAATATTATTTTTCTATAAGAAATGATGAGTAGGATCATTTCAGTAAAGCTTGGAAAGACTTTTATGAACTGATGTTGAGTGAAGTGAATAGAACCAAGAAAGAGAACATTGTACATAGCAACAACAAGATTATTACATGATTAACTATGATCGTCTTGGCTCTTTTCGACAATGAGGCCCATTACAATAGATTTGTGATGGAAAGAACCATCCACACTCAGAGAAAAGATATTAGAGACTGAATATGGATTTGAGCACAATATTTTCACCATTTTTTTTGTTGTTTGTTTCCTTGGGTTTTTTTTTTTTCTTTCTCATTTTTTTTCCTTTTTCATCTGATTTTTTCTTGTGCAGCATGACAAATGTGGAAATATGTTTAGAGGAATTGTACATGTTTAACCTATATTGGATTATTTGCTGTTAAAGGGAAGGGGAAGGGGAGAGGAAAAAATGGTGGAACACAAAGTTTTGTGAATATAGAAAACTATCTTTGCATGTAGTTTGAAAAATGAAAAATTATTCTTTTTTTGCTGAGGCATTTGGGGTCAAGTGACTTGCCCAGAGTCACACAGCCAGAAAGTGTTAAGTATCTGAGGTCACATTTGAACTAAGGTCCTCCTGACTTCAGGGCTGGTGTTCTATCCACTGCACCAATTAGCTGTCCTGCTATTATTTTTTTTAAAGAGTCCAGGAAGGGTTCCATAGATTTTACCAGACACCCAAAGGATCCATCACACACAACACACACACACACACACACACACACACACACACACAGAAGTAAAATATTCTTACTTTTTCCCAAATTTCCTCCCACATAAGAGATGAACTAGAAGTCCATCTGGTTCAGGAGTGTGAAATGCAAAGCTCCCAGTGGCCCACAGCACTCCTGAGTTCTGCCCACCCTAAATTAAAATGTAATCCGGAACTATTTAAAAAATAAAAATACAATGAAACATAGATAACATTTCTTTTTAAAACTACAATATGCAATCCCAACAGATCCTTATGCATGGTTTAGGGGTCCCTATTTATTTTTTTAATATGACACCACTAATCTAGTCTAACCTTTTATTTGATGCTTGAATCCCATCAAAATTCCATATAGGCTGTGCTTGAAGACCTCTAAGGAAAGGGAATTCACTATTTCAAGAAACAATTTACTCCATTTCAGAACAGCTTCCATCCAAGGTTCTAATGGAGGTTTTTGATGCCCAAGCAGAATAAGTTTAACCTTTCATTCATGTAAAAGTTTTTCATATATACAAATATAATAATCATTCCCTTCCTAAACATTCCCAGTCTTCTATTCCTCATCCTAAATATTCCCAGTTTCTTTGACAGATCCCTATATGATATGATTTCCAATCCTAGTGCCTTACTTGTGTGTGTGTGTGTGTGTGTGTGTGTGTGTGCATGAATCTGTCTCTGTCTCTCTGCTTTTGTATTTCTTTCTGCCTTTATCTCTGTCTCTATGTCTGTCTCCATTTGTCTATCTCTCTGTCTCTCTATTTCTCAGTGTCTCTGTCTGTCTCTCTCTATGTCTCTGTGTCTATCTCTGTCTGACTCTATTTCTCTCTGTGTGTCTGTCTATCTGTCTGTCTATCTCTGCCTCTCTCTCTTTGTTTCTGTTTCAGTTTCTGTCTCTGTCTCTCTGATTCTTTCTCTCTCTCTTTCTTCTTCCCTCTCCTTTTTCTCTCTCCCCTCTCCTTTTTGAGAATGGATCTCTTTATCTTGTCTAGACTTGAAATACAATGGTGACACATAGCCCAATCCCATTGCTCTATTTCTGACTCCTGGTTTGTTCCTGTTTAAGTAACCTGATGTCCTCCTCATCAGCATTTTGGTACCAGACTTAGTTTCAACTACTAGTGCTAAAAACTCCTATGTTCAAGCAATCCACCAGTTTCTTCCCCCTGCACTAGGCCTGGTCATCTAACTCCCTTTCAACAATGTATCTAAATATTTCACCTAGGTGAGCTTAGAGTACACATGAAAAGAATCTTCCTGAACCAGAAGAGAGGTAAAACATATGGAAGCATCACCTGAGACTTGGAAGAAGAGGGGTACCTTTATTTGGAATTAGAGAATACCTGACTTAAAGACAGAGAGAGGGATGAAAGTCCCTCAAGAATTCAAAACAAATAATGATTTAAGCAGTGGTATGTTGGAGTCAAAGAAGTGATAGTAAAATTTTCAGCATTAGTATTATCAGCATTAATATTTATCAGGATCAATAAAATGCTGCAAATCTGGGTTTGATTATTTTACTTATTATCTAAACTTAAGAAAGCAATGGAGAAAATGCTAATGATACGCTTTTAAAAGTGTCACATGTGTGGAATTAAACATTTGTGAACACACCCCTGACTTTAAAACATTTTGTAATTTTTATTTTTCCATTCACAAATTTCAATTTCATAAAACATTCTTCACTGATTGTTATTCACCTCTCTGGTCACTAGGTGGTGGTTTAGTCCCAAACTCCTGATTTGCCTTTAGGAAGTCAGTCTCAGGTCAACTTGCCTGGAATCATTAATCCCTTTCCCTCCTCCCTTCCTTATCCTTCTATCCCAATTCCCAGCCCCGGTTTCTGCAGGTGAAAAAAAAGACTACCAACAGCCTGGATGTTAAACCTAATGTTTTATTCATTTTTCCCTGAATCCAAAGGAAAACAACAAACAGGAAGACCAGCTAGATTAGAACTTATTGATTATTGATTGATTGAAGAGAGAGCTAGGTCACTTCAAAGAGGGGGCCACTCTAAGCCCCCATCACCAAAACCCTATCTATTCCCTGAACTTCCCCACAATTTTACAAGATCCATAGGGTAAACATTTTCCTTTAATTGTTTGCTTGATTTCAATGACAGAGGACATTCTTGGCATGGAAATGCCTTCTACCTGTGCAGATTATCAATTCATTATTTATAATCTTAGAGAATTTCCTGGGGCACTAAATGGTACAACCCCAGTTCTGGAACTCATTAGTCCCATACCTGTGCCCATGGTCATCTTTAGAAGAAGGCTTCTTTACAGGATAAGAGGGAAGGCTACTCTTAAAAGCCCCTCTTCCCTTTCCTACAAAGGAAAGCCCCTCTCCCCAAGTCTGCAAATAACTTTCTATAAATCAACTCCTGGCATTCACTTCCCCCATTTCTCCTTTCTTTCCCACCCTACTCAAAGCTGCTGCAGCAGCCCCCTCTCTAGTTACATGCAGCCCTCCCCTCAGTGTCTCTTTCCACAAACTGTTGCTGCCCAGCCATCTGTCACCCCTCATGGGCCTTGACAGCCCCCTCTGGAAGACATGGACTCCCAGCAAGCTGTGGCCCAGGCCTCTGGAGCTGTGCTCTGATTGTTGCCACTGGACTGCTGTGCTCCTCTCCCTAGCCTGGGAAAGAGGAGCGGGAAGAGAGGTTGGATTTTTACATTTCTCTGGGGAACAAAGGGAGGTTTTGGCAGTTGCTTTTTCTAGAAAGATTTTAGAAAAAAAAAAGGGGGAAAGGCTCATTTTTATGGACTGAAAGTAGACAATCCTATAATTTAGAATCAATGTGGATTTATACATAATCTGGTCTAACCTCTTCATTTTATGGAAGAAACTGAGTCCCAGATTCATCTAGATTGACCCAAAGTCACACAGATAGTTATCAGAGCCATAATTTGAACAGTTCTGACTACAAATTGGGGTTGTTTTCTACTACAAGGGACACTAAAATGTGGTAGGAGGAAGTTCTGCTACTCAGGGGAATAGATTAGTGAAGAAACGATTAGTGAAGAAAAAAAGAAAACAATCTAAATGTTTAGAAAATGGAAATGCGGTTCCTGAGATCTAATTACCCATTCACTCTCTGAAATGCCTATCTTCCTCTGAGCCTTTCCTTTCCAGATCATCAGTAGCAGGTCTCAGATTCCCTCCATAGGCCATCTATTCATTCCCTTCACCAAGTCCTCTCAGAACCAAACCTAATCAAACCTTTCCCCTTTTTAATCCCCTTTCTACCTGCCTGTGGTCAGTACCCACCTATTTTCCTCACTCTTACTCCTATACCATCTGCTCTAACCTGCCCTCTCCAGCAGAAAGTATCCCAAGGTTGGATCCCCAAACAGATTCTATTGGAAATCCAAAGAGAAACCAGCTTGCTTTTCTACAACCTTCTGTATGTCTCTTAGTGGGGAGAGGGGGGCATCTTCTTTATCTCCACAATGAATAAAAGACTTCAGGTTTTCTTCCCCCACCCTCCACCTCACTAGAGACTTCCTAAAGAGAATGAGATAAATCCAGCTTTTCATCCTTCTTCATTTCAGCTCTTTTCTGTCTCCCTCTCCTCATCTCCTCTCCTATTGAAGATAATTTCAGAATCTCATAGGACTATGTCATTGTCCATTTAGCCCTAGGGAAACTGAAGGGGCAGGCAGAAGGATAAAAATATAAGTTTGGGGCTGACACATCTAGAGAATTGGGTTCAGTTGACCAAAAAAAACCCTGCCTTTCTCAGAGTAAAAGTTGGAATATGGAGAAGTCAATTGCATTTTGACAGTAAGATTATACCCATAAGGTGTCCAGATGCCTGTCAAATGTAGATGCCACCCAGTCTTTCTGAAATTTGGTCTACATGGGGCTCCAAAAGTGCTCTAGGTGTTAGAGAAAAGAGTTGAGGTTTTGTCTCAGTGTTTTGGTGTGCAGCAAACTGTAACTTAAAAAACATAGTAGAAGCATGTGAGGGAACTGAAAGGACCTCAGATGTCATTTGAATCCAATCTTCTCATTTAGATGCAAATAAGCATTCTGTTTGTTTTATTTTTTATTTTTTTGCTGTACAAGTCAGGAACTTAGAACAGCCCCTATGATTCTAAATCAAGGTCTCAGTTAGACTGCTAGGATTTGGGGGTATGAGAATACTTCATCAGTCTCCAGAACTCTGGAAATCTTCAACTGGCCTCAGGGAGCCAGACTCCAAGTCCAGCAGGCAGTTCTATTGTTGATTTCCTCCCCCCAACAACCCGTTGCCCTTCTCATCCCTTCCCCTCTTTTCCTATCCCCACCCTTCTGGGGCATATGTGCAGGGGCTGGATACCCCACCCCCAGGCTCCAAGAAAATGAATAAAAGAGGGCAGAACTATTTCCCTCCCTTCTCCCCCCTAAGGGCTTCACATGGTCCAATTTCCATAGGAAACAATCATCTTGATCTCTGTACAATTGTTTGGGTGTCAGGGCAGGAGGGTGTGTGTGGAGCTGGCCCTGAAAGGCACAGACCCTCCCTCTGCTCTAATGAGAGTCAGGATTCCAGTTGGGAGCTTGACAGATGGGGGCATGAATACCCGACTGGCACCTTGGAAAAGTTTGCCAACGGTCCAAGTGCTAGTGTTTTGGGAATCGGGAAGGGGGTGGGAGGAATGGAGTACAGGGCTAAAAGGTAGGTAAGGCTAAGTGTGATGCTACCTTCTCTCCCCCCCCACTTTTTTGGGGGGGGATTGTTTGTTTGTTTTTTGGGTTTTGGGTTTTTTTTTATTTACCAGGGAGCCTCCTGGAATCCTGCTATCAATATTATTTTAAACATTACAATCTTGGTAGGACACCTATTGAAAGAAGCAGATTTCAACATTCAGGATCCCTGCTTTGATTGACTCAGAATCTCTTCACCCTATACATTCTCAAGTTTCCTAGTTCGTTCCCAAATGCCCTTGCTTTGTGTAAAACACCTACTCTGCCTACCTAATAGGGTTATTGTGAGCTGAAAAACTAAATTCAATTCAATTCAACAAACATATTTATGGTGCAAAGTATTACACTGATCACTGATAAGATACACTCTAGTAAATGAATGAATAAAAAGCACTTACTCTGTATAAAATGTTGCACCAGGACTTCTTAAACTTTTTCCACTCGTGACCAGTTTTCATCCAATAAATTTTTGCATGACTCCAGGTATATAGGTATATAAAATAGGTACACAAATCAAACATTTATGAATAATAGATGATAATTTTGAGACCTTCACATTCATTTACAAGATCCTACATGGGGTCTGGAACCACAGTTTAAGAAGATGGGTATTGCACTAAACACTAAGGATATAACAGAAAAGTAAGATAGTACCTGATCTCAAGAAGATCAAATTATAATGAGGGAGACATAACTTTTTACCTTTCAACAAAACTGAACTATTCTCAGTTGTCATAGAAGATAGGGTGCTGGAACTGGAATCAGGAAGACCTGATTTCAAATATAACCTCAGAAACTAGCTATCAACCCTGGAAAACTCATTTAACCAGTCTCAGTTTCTTCATCTGTAAAATGGGGATTGTAACTACATCTCAGGGATATTGTGAGGATCAAATGAGAAAATATTTGTAAAGCATTTTGCATAATACGTAGTAGGTGCTTAATACATAGATGTTATAGTAGATGCTTAAAAAATGTTTCTTTTTTTTTTCCTTTTTTTAGATCACAGGATCTAGTTTTGAAAGGTTCTTAAAGGTTCCAGTCTAACACTGTCATTTAATTGAAAAATGAAACCTGCAGTGAGTATCTAAGATGCTAAAATTGCAATTAGAATCCAGGTCTCTTTAACTGACTTCTGTCTTGTCTATTCAGGACACAATGCCAGGAGACTGGCATTTAAAACAACATGGCTGTTCATAACAGTTGGATGAGCTGAGAATCATCAACTACAATTCTTTTAGTCAATAAGTCAAAAACAATTTATTAACCATCTATTTCGTTCTAGGCACTGCAACAAGTACTGTAGAAACAAATATTTTTTAAAATGCCCCAATCTTCAAACAAGGAATTGTTGAGAGCATTTGGAACCAAAAGTAGATGGGAAATAGTCAGAAAACGCCCAAATGAGTTCAGATTTCTAGGCCTGGTTGCATTACATCCTAAGGAAGTAAATTAGTCTGTGGAAAGAATAGAGGAGCCACTCTAGATAAACTTTGGCCATCCTTGGAGAAGAGTAAAGGACCCCATAGGCTGAAGACATGCAAATATTCTGATTTTCAAAAAGATTATTAAAGAAACTACAGTGAGCTTTATGTTAATCCTAGGCAAAATTCTCCACTGTTACCTAATTAATTAGTGAGCCAATTAATTTTAATGTGTACAGTGGATGTTCAAACAAGCAGATGATTGTAGTAATAAATTAAACCAGTGAGGATAGCCAGTGATTTTTTGCTGATTATAAGCTAGGTAAATGTATCAAGATATAAAGGGAAAAAATTGCTACAGTTACTCAGATTTAAGACTATTTATAGCTAACTTGTAAATACTATTTGTTTCCTTCTTAAAAAACATTTTTGATGCCTTTTGTCACAGTAATTCCCTCCCTCTCCAATATATTCTCCATTATGACAAAGAAAAAATCAATCCAAAACATTTGATATTGTGATATCTGACAATAATGTTACAATAATAATTCTTTCTTACTAGCCCTTCACTTTTCTACAATAGCCAAGGAATCCACTATAACTATATATTTAACCAGGTCACTTCCTTACTCTCCTCCACTCCCAACTGTATTGTTCCTTTGCTTTATTGATGCTCATGCTTTTCCAAATCCTAAAATCGAATCATTCCTGCCTCCTCTCCTCCTACTCACATGCAGCTGAACAGAGTTAAGGGAAAACAGGCAACTGAGATGGCCTGGTCGGAAAATTTTAACTTAACTAATTTCATCTTGACTTTTCTTCACCTAAGCAAGGAAATCCTTATATGCCCTTCTAAATGCTAGGCAAGTCACTTAACCCTATTTGCCTCAGTTTCCTCATCTGTAAATGGGAATAATAATAGCACCTATCAGGGTTGTTATGAGGATCAATTGAGATAATATTTGTATAGCACTTAGTACAATGCCTGGCATATACTAAATACTACATAAATATTAGCTATTATTATTATTTACAAAACCAATCTTCTTAATTTCTCTTTTCTGCCATGGATATCATAATCTTCCAATAATCCAGCCTTATAGGCTTGATGCTATCTTGGTTTATTCACTCTTCCTTTACTCCACCAATCCAAATGTTTGCCAAACTTTTCATTTCTATCTCCATAATATTTCTAAAATATATTCATTATCTCACTGTAGTCCAGGCCTTTATCATCTTTCACTTGGATTATTGCAACAGACTGAATTGATCTTCCTCACTTCAATGTATCCTCTGCTCAGCTGCCAAAACGATTTTTCTAAAGTACAGGTCTGTCCACTTTATGCCATTCAACAAACTCCAATAGATCCCTCTTACCTTTAGGATTAGACTGTCATCTGTATGGTTGCTTAAGACCTTCACAATCTGACCCCAACTTACCTCACCAACCTGTTATACATTATAACTATTCCCTTCTTGAATTGTGTTGTTCCGATGTTCCTCACATCTCCCCTTTTTGTGTCTTTGTACTTGCTGTCCCCTATGGCTAGAATTCACTTGCTTTTCACTTTTACCCCTTAGAATGCCTTCTCTCCAAAACTCATGTAAGAGACCATGTTTACTTCGAAAATTTGCCTGATTTCCCCCCGTCAGCAACCAGTACCTTCCCTCTCTAAATTACTCTATATTTCTTTTGGCCTATATACTTATATATGTTCATGGTCTCCCCCACTGGAATGTGTAGAATTCCTGAAGGATGAGGACTTTTATTTATACCTTTCTATTTCCAATAATTAGCACAGTGTGTGATTCCTTTACTAATCCATGGGAAAACATTTTTTCCCAGTTCTTAGCAACTACAAAAAAAATACTACATATTAATATTTTGGTATATATTGGTCTTTAGTTTGTGTATTTGATTTCCTGAGTTATATGCCCAGTGATGTTGTCATTGGATCAAAAGCTATAAACAATTTATTTACTTTTCTTGCATAATTACAAACTGATATGAGAATGATAGGATCATTCCATAGCTCTTTGAAATTGTAATGATGAGTGTGTGTACTCCTTTAGCTTTTCCAACATTAATGCCATGTTTACCAATTTTCTAGAGAGACTTCAGAAATATGCATTTCTCTTACTATTAATTAATTCAAATGATTTGTTTAATTATATGTTTAAGCAGAGGGTATATGACCATTTGTAGAGCTTTTTTTAGAAAGAATAATTATTTCATTATCAATTGAATTAGGTGATCTTTGAGGTTCTTTCCAACTCCAAAACTCTTAATACTATAAACAATTATACAATTATAATTCTACATAGTACCAGAATTGTTCAAAAACAGAAGAAAGGAGAAGCTTTTTCACAAAATAGTGAGCTTCCCATCCCGAGAAGTGTTCAGTTATAAATTGGATGACTACCTGCTATGGATCTTCTCAAGGGACTTTTTGTACTTGGTGGAAGGTCTCTTTTAATTCTAAGATTCCATAAGCCTTTGTATCAGTAGTTCATGAAGTTTCATGTCTTACAGTGGTGCACTCTCTAAGACCAATGTCCTACAAAACAGTATTTCATTTTTATCTAAATGGGATTGGAATATAACTGAGGTGGTACTAACTAAAACCTGAGTGAAAAACCCATAGAGAAAAGAAGTAAGAGTCAATACAGAGTTGCTAAAGCTCTTTTATATACAATTCTGCCACTCCCACTTCATCCCTTTGGGACAGAGAGGGCTTCACTGTATTATTATTTTTTAAAAAGAAAAGAAACTCCCCTTTATTACAGCATTTGAAAAGCAAGGATGAAGAAAGGGTTAGATCCTCATCTGAACCTGATTTCTACAAAGCTGGTGCCTTTAGATGCTAATCCCTTAGGCCTTGGGGACTCCAACACTCAGTACATGCCCCCTAATCCCTGCTTAGACGTCCCCTAGAGTAAGTGATACTGTGCTAACTACCCGGATGGGACTCTGGCCACATCTGGTCCCAGAATCCCCTGCTCTGCATTGAAACAAGAGAAGTAGTTCATAGGGACAAAACAATTTGGTTATTCTTTTATGCCCCTTTTGAGGAGGGAACAGTCTTATAATGAAGAGTGCTAAGATGTTGACTGAAATATGCATATATGTGCTAATTTTCTTGTTAGTTGACATTTTATTCTACACATGAATTTCATGTTGTTTATTTGATGTTAAAGCCTTGATCTTTTTCCATCCAGTCTCCTTTTTCATTGAAATCTCCTTGCTCTTCTTCCCTCAAGTTACACAGTGCCTAAGTTCAAAGTAAATTAGGTCAGATTGACATATATTAACAGCTGTATAATGATTTTTTAATAAATGTTATTCTTTGTTCTTATATCACCTAAGTTTCTCCCTGCATTCCTCTCCTTTCCCTGTCAGAGAAATTTCTCACATAACAAATATAATACATACATATGTATTATAGCACAGTGTTTATTATTACAATTTTCCCATGATGCCATACTGAAGCTCTTGCTCATTTTGTTCTCTGTTTTAAACTTTTAATTCAAAGTTTTATGGGTTGGTGTACTAAATAATCCAGTGATACCATAACTGTTACTGGGGGGGATAAAAAACAACCCCCTAAAGAACAAACAAACCAACAACATTGCCTATTCCAACTCTTGGCATTTTCACTGGCAGTCCACTGATTGGAATTCTGCCCCTGATTTCCCTGGTTTCCTTCAATTCCCAGGTACAATCTCACCTTTCACGAGAAACCTTTTCTCACCCCCTATAGTGGTGATGGCTTTTTTCTAAGATTATCTCCAAATTATTTAGCTTATATGTCATTTGTATACAATTTTTTATACATTTTAGAATCTCAGATGGGAGTGTAAATTGTGTTTTTATCTTCCTTTGTAATCCCAGTCCTTATCACAGTACCTGGCACACAGAAGGTACTTAAATAAATGCTAGTTGAGTGACTTAATGTAGCCTTTGAGAGGAGAAAAGGAGAAAGATCAAGCAAAGTAGTGGGGGAAATGAAAGTTAGGATAGGACAATGAGAAATTATCACTCTGTCCTATCTTTCTGTATCAGCAAGCCTAGGAAGCTCTCAGGAAACCAGACCAACAGGTAGTTTATTGAATCCAACCTTCTTTTTTCCCCCATGCCAGAGAATCTTTTTTCACCCTGAGGCAATTGGGGTTAAGTGACTTGCCCAGGGTCACACAGCTAGGAAATGTTAAGTGTCTAAGATCAGATTTGAACTCAGGTCCTCCTGACTTTAGGGCTGGTGCTCTATCCATTGCCCCACCTAGCTGCCCCTCAAAGAATCTTAATTAGGAGGAACTTCAGAGGTCCTTACATTCAACCTGTACCTGTGGATGAATCCCCACTGTCGAAGAGCTACATTGAACAGTGAAACAAATGCTGGATTGGAGTCAGAGGTCCTGGGTTTGAATATCATCTCTGCCTCTTACTATCAGTATGATCTTGGCAAGTCACTTAACTTCTAAGCTTTGATTTCCTTGGTACAAAAAGAAGTTGAACTGGGGGAGAGGATTACATGATTTCTAAGTTCTCTACCAATTTTAAAGCTATTATCCTTGGCGACATCCAGCCTCTGATTAGATATTTTCAAATGATAAGGAGTACATTCCACTTTTGGAAAGCATTAATTGTTTGGAAGTTTGTGCAGCAGAAATCTGTGACTCTATAACTATTTCCCTAAACCCATTCCCATTTCTTCTACTTCTGCTTCTAGGGACAAAATAGAACAAATTGAATCACTCTTCCAAATACTTGGAGATAGCTTCCATATTCCTGAAAACCTTCTTTCATCTAAACATCCTTACATCTTTCAAATGATTGTCTTTCTCTGGATGGGTTCCAGTTCATCAACCTGCTTCCTAAATGTGTACTGCCCAGAACTGAACACAGTTCCAGATGGGGTTGTTGTTCATCCTCCATTCTCGAAGAGGACTGAAGACATCAGAAAGGTGATATCTTAAGTTGGCATAAATTGGATTTAAGTGAAGCAGAGTTTTGCAAAGTCATCAGCCTCACTCCATCAGAGCCATCAGAATCTACGGGCAAGACAAAAGGCAAGACAACTGTTGATGAACCAGAGTGATGAGCCAATAACAAGATAAAGAAACAGAAAACTGTAAAATATCAACCAAGTTTTCCAAAAATATAACAGTAAGTATACAATAATATTCAAGCCTGTGGAACTTATTGTATTACATAGCATAATTAAATAAATTGTTCGTAATGATTCTGTGTTGGCCAGAAAAGACTAGATTTAGTATATATTCTATTTAAGATGGCTAGAAAATATATAATATCCTGGAAACTTTCCCAGAAAAAAGCTACAATTTTAAATGTTTTAAGGAAGGTAACAGGGAAGAATTGAAAAAAGACTGAAGCCCAGTTCATCCATCTACTCAACTGCTAAATCCTACTTCTCTCCATCTCAGATGGTCATAGAGATGGCCATACCTTTAATCTCATGATCATCTATAAATGTTCCACTTCCATGACCAAGAATTATGAAATTCCTTGATCCAATAATAACTGCATATCATTTCAGCTTTCCCAATCTTTTAATCTTCCTTAATCTAGTCTTTGTCCTCATCATGACCTCCAATCCATCACTGGCTTCATACCTGCCCAAGCCTTTATTTTGGTTCTCCCCTCACTCTCTTGTATTATGTGTTTCGAAGGTTTAGATGACAAATTCAACTTTATATTAGCCTCTATAACTGAATTCTTTTCTTACTTCTCTTGCCATTATTACTTTGACAAACTCCAATTATGAATTACTTCTACTATTGGTCTTTTCATCTTTCAATTACAAATTGTTGGAGATGGAAAAGGTTGTATAATTGTTCTAATTGGACACTCTGCAATTCCCCACAATAGTGCTTCTACAGCTGTTCTTCTCTCCTTGTGGAAAATATTGCCACCCTACCTACTTCCACAGCTGAAGACTTCCCCTCATACTTTTCAGAAAAAAATATGTCACAGATTGACAGTGATTGTCAACACCCTCTTCTCTCCTCTTTATCTCACAATCCCTTGATATCATCTCCCATTCTTTCCTCCTTTACTCTAGATTGTAATAAAGAGATGAACTTTCTCCTTTCTAAGGATTCTCCCCTCAATATGTAACCTTGATTTTATCCCCTCAAATTTTTCCACCTCCCACTATCATCCCCTCATTTCTAATACTCAGTCTTTCCCGACCTATTGACTCCTTCCCTATAGCCAACAAACATTCCCAAGTCTCCTTTAATCTAAAAAAATTATTTAGAGTCTGCCATCCCCACAAACTAATCTCTCATATTTATCATCCCTTCCTCAGACAAATTTCTTGAAAAAGCATATGGGATGATATACATCTATAGTCTTTAGTACCAGGGAGGCTAATATATCACCTGAGGTAACAGGTTCTGAGCTGTGGTGGTAAAAAGATCAGGTAACTACATTAAATCCAGCATCAATATGGACAGTCCCCAAGATAGTGGAGTGAGGTGTCACAAGGTTGTCTAAAGAGAGATAAACCAACCCAGTAGGGACAGAATCAGGTCAAAACTCCCATGCTAGTTACTAGTGAGATTGTGCTTACTACAACTAACTCTAGGTTAGTCCTAATAGAAAGATCCAATCCTAATTTTTTTAAGTTTTTGTTTTGTTTTAAGAAAAAGTTATCTGACGTTTTCTCTATCTCCTCTCTTCTAATTTGTCAACCCCCTATATTGTCTTCTAAATTCATCAGCTACTTTTCTTTTCCAAAGTTACCATTTATCTCTTGACAAATGCAGTGTTCAAAAAGTTGCCACTCCCCCTCCTCCCTTGTCTTTTTTTCAATCATTATCCTTCGAAAAAACCTCTCTTCAGCCATTAACACTGTTGACCTTCATCTTCTCTGCTATACTCTTTACTCTCCACATTTCTCTGATCTGTCCAGCCAATCTACCTTTCTTGTAAAGAAAGCTCCAGCCCCGGGCCTTTGTATCACTGCATCTCATACCTGGAAAAGTCTTCTTATACTCTCCCACAATCCTCAGTTTCTTTCAAGGCTCAGCTCAAGCACTGTGTTCCAGATATTACCATTTCTCCTATCCAAATCAATTTGTATTCCTTCCTTCTTTCCTTCCTTCCTTTCATTCTTTTTCTTCCTTTCATTTGTTCTTCCTTTCTTTACATATAATTTTATTTATATGTTCTTTATATACTATATATAATATTTACATATATTTTCATTTATTCTTTATAATATATATAATATATTCATATGATCTCTCTCTTGGCTTGACTAAAATCTCTTTGAAGACCAGAACTTTCTCCTTTTTGTCTTACAATCCCTAGTGATTGTAGTTGGTTCCTGATAACTGCTAATTGATTGACTGATTAACTAGCACCTCCCTTTCTTGGGACTTTATACATCTATTCATGCAATTGAAGATAACTTTGGGAGGTTATTGAATATCATATCACACTTTTCTCTTAGAGTTCAGTGTTATACAAGCTGCCACATCGTTTCTTCTTCTAGCTAGAGCAGTGTTACTCTCTGGGGTTACACTATCTTTGAAGAAGAAAAAGGTGAAGGGATGAGGTTGATATGATATTGAAAAAGTGAATCACTATTCTGAGGTGAGGTTTCCCTTGGTGAGGTGATGAAGGGAAGACAGGAAACAATTAAAGAAAAGGGCCTCCCAGGCAATCCTGAGCTCTCCTCTGCCTCCAGCCTGCCTAAAGAAAAAGGGGATGCAGTGAAAACATGGAAAAGAAGTCATGTAAGGACGGCTGCTTCTTGAGCTCTGTCCTCAGGGTGGCTTCAAGGAGTTCATGAATGCATAACATACTGCCACAGATGGGGCTTTTCAGCCCAACTCAGTCTTGCTTTTCTCTGGCGAGTTGTGGGCTCCAGTGGACACACAATTCCCTTTTAATTGAATCCACACATTTAGAGTTCATTACCTCTGATAGATTGGATGAGGCTGAAGCTGTGGCCAAAGCAGCCAAGACTGCCTCTTTAGGGAGGAGAGAGAGCAAGATCAGAAGAGGGAGCAGAACTAGCAAGATCCCAGCAGCCCCAAGTGGCCCCTGCTCCAGCTGGAATTTCCATGGAACTGTAGAGGTGGAAGGATTCTCTAATTCAAACCCCTTATTTTATACGGGAGGAAATTTGGATTCATGGGAAGAAACTGACTTGTCCAATATCACATAGCTAGTCAGCTGCAAAGGGGAAGAAGGAGAGGGAGCAAACATATATTAAGTGCCTACAATGTGCCAGGATAAGAGTCCAAATCTCTGTATCAAACTTCTTTGAGACTTTCATTACCCAGAGAATAAGTTCTCCTCCCCAATATCTACCTAATTATGTGTGTTAATAATAATAATAATAATAATATGTTTTTTAAAAAGCTAAGTGTCAAAGTATATAAAGAAAGGGATATAAGAGTCAGGAGGATCCTCATTAGCTGTGTGATCCTTACCAAAGTAAATTAATCCCTCTGTTCCTCAGTTTCCTCGTCTGTCAAATGGCAATTATAATAATACCTACCTCACAGGATTGTTGTAACGTTACTTAACAGAGCTTTGCAAACCTTAAAAGGATACATAAATGCTAACTATTGTTATGTATCCTATGGTTCTGTCACTAAAATGTATTTGCTTTAGAATTATAATAGAATATTGAATTACTTGCTCTCTAGGGAAGGGCAAAAATCAGAGATCCCTGAAGTTCTGGAATACTAAATTAATCAGCAGGCTAAAAGATGTGCCTGTTTTTTTTCTGCATTTTGGTTTTAATTTCTTTTTGTTTCACTTGTTTTGGGTGAGATATGTATTGGTCTTTGATTCTACTCTGGTGTGTGTGTGTATGTGTGTGTCTGTGTCTCTGTCTCTGTCTCTCCCTCTGTCTCTGTGTTGGTGTGAGGGTGTCTCTGTCTCTGTCTGTTCCTCTGAGTGCCTGTCTGTCTGTCTCTGTCTTTGTGTCTCTGTCTCTCTCCATCTCTGTCTCTGTGTCTCTGTTTATATCTCTGTGTCTCTGTGTGTCTTTTTCTCTGTCTTCTCTGTGTGTCTTAGACACACAGTGTGTCTCTGTCTCATTGTCTATCTCTCTCTCTCTGACGGCCTCTGTGAATCTCTCTTTGTCTTTCTGTTTCTCTGTCTCTCTCTTTCTCACTATTTTCCTCTTTGTGTGTCTGTCTCTGTCTCTATCTTTATCTGTCTTTATGTCTAGGTCTTTGTCTCTGTCTCTCTCTTCATCTCTGTCTCTCTCTGACTGTCTCTCTCTTTTCATCTGTCTCTGCCTCCATCACTGTCTTGACTCTCTCTCTGTCTATCTATCTCTACTCTGTCTCTGTTTCTGTCTCTATTTCTGTCTCCATCTCTGTCTCTCTCTTCATCTCTGTCTCTGACTCTGTCTCACTCTTCATTTCTGTTTATCTCTGTCTCTCTTCATCTCTGTCCATCTCTGACTCTGCCTCTGTTTCTGTTTCTACCTTTGTCTCTCTTCTTCTCTGTCTCTGTCTGTCTGATTCTGTCTCTTTGTCTTTCTGTCTCTCTGTCTATGTATGTCTCAATCTTTCTGTCTCTGTGTCTTTTTTAGTCTCTCTTTTTTCTCTATCTCTGTCTCTTTTTGTCTCTGTCTTTGGGGCCCCGTCTATGTATGTCCCTCCATATCACTTTTTATGTCTCTATCTTTGCCTCTATCTCCAATCTCCCTTTCTCTTTTTCTTTCCATGCATCTAATTATCTATCTGTATGTATGTATGTACACATATACATACATATATGCATATATATTCCTAGTTTGCAGTGATATATATAATTAAATAAAAGCTTTTAAAAAAAGAAAACTGATCCCAGAGATTGATACTGAAATAAGGAATAATGAAAGAATAGCACCCCTCCCCCAAGGTAGACAACTAGGAGAAACCCTAGTTCTTCCAAGGCAATCCAAATAGTGTTCTTTCTTTAGACAGGGAGAAGGATGAAAACCATCTCTTAAGACTTATTGCATCCCTGAGAGCCTTTTTGGCTCAAAAGATCCCAGATTTGGGGCCTGAGGTTCTTTTAAGGCCATCTGGTTAAATTGTCTGCTTTTGTAGGCTAGGAAATCAAAGTTAAGTAATTTGTCAAAGATTACCCAGGTAGAAAGTGGAGGAGCTAGGCAAAGCAATATCTTCTTTTTAGGCACATACCCTTTTTAAAACCTCATTTGATCTCCCTAGTTCAGACTAAAAAGCCTGCACTCAAAATCCAAACTGTCTGCCATTCTGTCTCTTCCAATAGATACTCCCCTGATTACAACTTTTGGAGGGATTGGGCCAGAATTTAAAGAAAGGATTATTCCTGTACAAATTCTCATTTAAATATACCCCCCTCAACCCCAGCTGACAAGATTAACCCAGGCCCAATCTCCTCTGGCCAGAAAGTCTTCGTAAATAACTCCCAATCTCTCTGATGTTAGTTTATCTGCTGGGGATTAAACTGGGAGCCTGCTCCCAAAACCTGAATTAGAATAAAAGCCAAACACAACCCTCCGGACTGTGGCAGCTGCTAAATATGGAGCCCGAGGCTTGAAAATCTCATTTTACTGAGGTCCAAGAGAGAAGGCCTAGGTGAAAAGGGCAGATTTAGCTAGGATGCAAAAAATGTCATTGAGGTGAGGGGAATGAGGAAAGGGAGATTATAATATTAGGAATATGGGGATAGAGAATAGTCCTGAGATTTCATTTTATAGGAAATGGCCAGGTAAGGAAACTTTTACCAGTGTGGATCCAGCATCTTCTCTGGATCCTGGGGCCCCAGAGAACCACAAAGAGCACTAAAAGGGTAAAACATTTGACCAAGATGGCAGGACTAAGACAAGTCAAGGGCAGAGCTTCCTAGCTTTAAGGCTGGCTCCTTACCCACTGAATTACATTGTGTCTCATTAGGAATATCTTAAAGGAATATTTAAATTCCTATTTTACAAAGCACTTTCATATATTTGCATTTGAACAATCCTGTGAATTAGTCAGGGATGGTCTTTCCTTTGGAAGACAGTGGGTAGAGCAAAGTAAGGGAACCTTGAGGTCAGAGTCCCATCTCATACACTTTCTAGCTATGTGTAACCATGGTCATGCCATTTAATTCTCTTGTGATTCTTATTTCTTATCTGTTAAATGAAAGGGTTCTCCTTTCCCTTTCCCCCTTCTTTTTTTTTCTTTTCCTATGCTCTCTTCTCTTTTCCTTTTCCTTCAGTCACCTCTTCCCTTTTCCTGTTCCCTCTGATCTCTTTTCTCTTCTCCCTTCTACTATCCCCTCCTCTCTTGTTAGTTTCATCTCTTCTCCTTTTCTCTCCCTTTCAATCTTTTCTCCTCCTGACCTTTTCCTTCTATGGTCTCCTCATCTCTTCTCTTTACTTCTTTCTTCTTTTCTTCCCTCCTTTCCTCTCTTTCCTCTACTTCTCCCCTATTTCCTTCCTTTTTCTTCTTCCTCTATGTTTCTTCCTGCCAGAATCACCTCATTAAACACCTTCATAAGTCAGTACCCAGGAATCACAGAATCATTGACTTTTGCAACTGAGAAGTCATCCAGTTCTCCTTGAATCCTTCCCTCTGACTTCAGACTGAAGTAAAGAATTGTAGAATTACAACTGGAAACTCAAGGGTTGGTGTATCTAATTTCCTGTTTTTAGATTCTCTTGGCCACATGTTCCAAAGTGTTATAACTCTGAGCATCAAGAATTTATTCCAGTTATTTAACCTCATGTTGTCAGATTGTAGCTTGGGCTCTATAGAGGAAATCTCTGCTCTTGTCCTTAATAGAAATACAGATGCTACATCATTTACAGTGAAGGAAGCAGAATTGCCTGAAATAACACTGAGCACCCCTTATTTTTTCTGATCCCCAAAGAAAACAATATCTAGCAGGTTGAGGGGGCAGAACTAAAAATGTTTCCCTTCTCAAACTGCCTGTGGGGGCAGATGCCAGTTCCCCTAGAAGGAAAAGAGATTTGCTGGCAAAGAAGCTCTCCCTCCAGGGCAGAGAATGGTGGACAATAGGACCAACGTCACCACCCACCATCTGCTATGAAAACTGACACCAGCTGACAGGGAGGAAGGCCTCCAAAGCCCTCTCCCACCCCCACACAAGCGTCAGCAGCTAGACTCTGGAGTGGGGGGAGAGAGGGAGAAGACTGAGATAGGGATTAGCTAGAGGGGCCTGTTGAGATCAGGTTCAGGGTCACCGTGCCCAGAAAGCCTCAGACAACTCATGGCCCTCAGTAAATCAGAATCCCCTGTCATTTATGAGATTAAGGTAAAAACAACAGCCAAGCAAATGAAAAACAGAACAAATTAAAACTCTAAAAGTCAGAGAATCTTAGACCTGGAAATGACTTTAGAGATCTCCTCTTCACTGCATGGCAGACAGGCACACTGGCAGTTAAAGTATTGATATTGACTTTGTGCCCCAAATTAAATTCTGTGAGGAAATAGGTTGCTTAATAATGAAGTGGAATAAAGAACCTGGAAAGGTCAAGTCAGCTCTGCTGCTTGTCCTCAATAGGTGTCCCTTAACTTTTCTGAGTTTTTAGTTTCTCCATCTATAAAAAAGACCATAATACTCACCCAGAAAGGCTGCTATAAAACTCAAATGATATAATGCATGGAAAAGTGATTGTGGCTATAAAACAGGGATAAATGAGTATCATCATCATTAATATCACAAAAAGAAAGAGGAGATGCAGTCTGTGGAAATCCTATGCTTGGATTTTTTTTAAATTGTTATTATTTTTTTTAAAAGAGAACAAATGCAGGTCTGGGGAGGTATGATTGGACCATAGGTCACTTGTTATGGATCTGTAGGTTTCACTTAATTGCAGGATCAAGATGGATCAACAAAAAGGCACACCAGGCATAAAAGCTATGAGAGACACTACATTTAGGACAAGAAATGATAGCCCCACTGGGTTCTTCCCTGGTCAGACCACATCTGCAGAACTGTGTTCTCAGTTCTGGATGACAAATTTTAGTAAAGTCATTAACAAGCTGCAGTATGTGCAAATTAGAGTGACTAATATGATGATAGATCTGGGGACAAAAGTAGCATCATTTGAAGAAACTGAAGATATTCAAGTTGAAAAGAAAAGGGGGGAAAATTAGTATCAATGGGTAGATGTTACAGAAGGACATTCATTTTAATCTTTGGGGACTCAGATTATCTGTGAAATGAATTGATTATATGAGATGAGTTTCAAGGCTCTAAAATTTGTTGCTTCAAAGACTCCACATACTTGTTCCTATAACCACACCAAAATGGATAATTTTATGGTGGTATCCAAGTTCTAATTTCAGAGTATAGAAAACTAGGGTTTTTCAGCTCCTGATCAAGGGTGGAAGATTAATGTAGTCAATTACCAATAAACATTTATTAAGCTCCTACTAAGTACTAAGGATATAAATAAGAAAAACAAAAAGAGTTCCTGACTTCGAGAAATTTACAGTCTCATAGAGGAAGACAATACCCAGAAGGAACATGGAAAAGTAAGTGGGAGTACAGAGCACCTGGCACAGGGTCATGAAGTTCATGGAGTAGAAAACATGAAGAATAGCTGACTCATGGAAAAATCTTAGCCCTGCATAAAGAGAGACCTTGGGAAGAGTTCATTGCTCTTCCCTTCAGCCCTCTAATCAGAACAAAAAGACAAAGGTTCTGAGGAGATGATGAGTATCAAAACTGAATAGATCCTTAAGATTATGAAATTTTGAATGAAGAGCTTATTCTGGAAAATTTTAAATGTTTTTGGAGTTGAAACAAAGCAGAACAACTAGTGTGGGGAAGGGGAAAAAATGATTTTTCTGGTCCTCAATTTCTTCATTTGTACAATGAAGATTTTGAAGGAGATGGTCTCTTTCCCATTCTCAATCTCTGTGATTACCAAACATTCTCTATCAGACTACTAATTATAGACACTGTCATAAACCACAGAGAACTATTATAGATTTTAAGTTGGACATACAGATTCAGACAGTGAAGCATGTGCCCAACATAAAAATGACAGAATGATAACAACCAATTTTATGACTGGATGCTAAAGTATTTGCATTGAAGTTAAATCAAAGTGGAATGGAAGGTTACCCAAATTAGGTGATCAGAACTAAGTTTTGGGGGAAAAGTCATGGAAATCCTGTATGTAACTTCAGGAGGGTAACTAGAACCCAATTCCTTTTTTTTCCTGCTTTCTTCCAACTATGAGAGCATTAAAACCAAAAGTTCAGAAGAACTCAGGAGCCTGGCTTTTTCCACCCCATCTTCATTCAACTCTTGTCATTTCCCTAATCCAGTTTCTTTGGAAACCAACTCCCCTGTCTCTGTCAGGTTTCCAAGTGATCTGAAGAGAATATGATTGGTAATGTAGTTAGTGATAGAGGGGGGAAGGAGGTGAAAGACAGAGGAGAATTTGGTTTCCTGGAATGACAGTGGGTTTCATCAGTAAGTGGCCATTTTTTCCCAAAAGGAAGAAAAAGGGAACAAATGTTCTTTCCAAAAGTAATAGACTATGTGGTAGCAGTTGCTCTTGGGAAGGAGTTTTTTCTAAAAGTCTCTTTAAAATCACTTTAAAGTCACAACTATGCTATGTAATAGCCATGTTATGAAAACAAGAGAAAGACTGGAGCAATAAACACAAACAAAAAACAAAAACAGATCATCTTATAGCTTGAGCCGGGTGCCCTTGATTTTCTAGATCATATCGGGACTAGAAGCTATATTGGCCCATAAACTGACAGGTGACTGACATAGACCTGATAATCAGATTTTCTAGGACTACTTCACTTTAAGAGAAAAGAGCATGCTTTTAATAAAGTTTTTTGGTTCTTTAATGAATCTCTGATCTCATCAATGTATCACTTCCCAATGTATCACTCATGACATATCTCCTCTTGGATAATTCTTGTTCAAGTCATGCATAAACCATTCACAGAAGAGTCTTCCAATCCCCTAGAACTCTTCCTTGTTATCTTTTAAATCTAATTTATTTTTAAGTTTTGAGTTCCAAATTTTCTCCCTTTCTTGCACTTCTCCCTTACCCATTAAGAGAGAAAGCAAAATAAATTACACATATGAAAATAAGTCAAATGCATTTTCATATTATCCATATCCCCCAAAAAAGCAAAAATAAAATAAAGTAAGTAAATTATACTTCAATTTGAACAGAGAGTTCATCAGTCCTCTTTCTAGAAATGGATAGATTTTTTTCATCATTAGTCCTTTGGAATCTTGCTGGATCATTGTATTGATCAGAGTAACCAAGTTTTTCATGGTTGATCATCATTACAATGTTGCCTTTACTATACACAATGTCCTCTATATTTTCTCATCTCACTTCATCAATTTATGTAGATCTTTCCATGTTTTGTTCTGTTTTTTTTCCTCTCTGAAATCATGTCCCTTAACATTCTTACACAGCACAATAATATGCCACAATTTTTCAACCACTTCCCAATTGATGAGCATCCTTTTAATTTCCAGTTCTTTATCATCACAAAAAAAGAGCTGTTATGCATGATTTTGTACATAGAGATCCTTTTCTTTATTTCTTAATCTCTTTGGAATACAAACTCAGGAGTGGTTTTGCTGGGTTAAAAGATATACAGTTTATAGCCCTTTGAACATAGTTCCAAATTGTTCTCCAGAATGATTGGATCAGTCCACAACTCTACCAACAGTTTATTAGTGTACCTATTTTCTTTTATTCTTTTCACCATCAATCGTATTTGATAGGTGTGAGTTGGTACCTCAGAGTTGTTTTAATTTGCATTTCTCTAATCAATAGTGATTTAGAGCACGTTTTCATGTGACTATAGATAGCTTTGATTTCTTCTTCTGAAAACTGTTAATATGATGTGACCATTTATCAATTGCAAATGACTCACTTTTTTATAAATTTGATTCAATTTTCTATATATTTGAAAAATGAGGCCTTTATCAGAGAAACTTGACCTTAGAATTTTTCAATATTACTTCATTGTCTATAGCATCTTTTAGCAAAAGGTAGTTTCCCCAATTACCTCTTTTAATAAGGTCTCTCTTTACTTTTGTCTTTTTTTTGAGGCCAATTTTTTACTTCCTCTTTTACTTCACCTGAACCAAATTAGATTCTGCTCTAGTCCCTTATTTTAATTTGTGTGTGTGTGTGTGTGTGTGTGTGTGTGTGTGTGTGTGTGATTCAAAAGTCTCTTGTAAACACTACA
This sequence comes from Myrmecobius fasciatus, assembly GCA_023553655.1. Classification (NCBI taxonomy): domain Eukaryota; kingdom Metazoa; phylum Chordata; class Mammalia; order Dasyuromorphia; family Myrmecobiidae; genus Myrmecobius; species Myrmecobius fasciatus. The sequence goes on from JAJPUD010006775.1 coordinate 87,710, forward strand.
TCAGAGTCTGGTACTAATCCATTCTGTATCTGCTTTCATTTTTATGGGGAAATTCTTCCTATTCACATTATCATAGATATGATTATTGTGAATTCCCCAATCCTATTTTCTTTTGTTTATTCTTCATCTCTCATTTGATTCTGATGGTTGCCTCCCTTAATTCACTGTCCCTTTTATCATTCTTTCCATGTCCCATATTTCTTATCCTTTTCCCCTTGTATTTTCCTATTGAGTCAGATAGATTTCTCTATCCAATTGTATATATATAAATTCTTCCTTCATTGAACCAAATCCAGTGGGAGTGAGGCTCAAAGATTGCTCGTCACCTACTCCCCCATTTTCTCCTTTCCTATTTTAAAAACTAATTAATAATTAATTTTTTAAATACACATTGCTTTATGATTCATATTGGGAGAGAAAAATCAGAACAAAAGGGAAAAACCACGGGAAAGAAAAAAACAGAAAAAAGAAGTGAATATAGCATGTATTGATTTACATTCAATCTCCATAGTTCTTTTTTCTAGAATGCAGAAGGCATATTCTTTCTAAAGTCTATTGGGATTGCTTTGGATCATTGAACTCCTGAGAAGAACAAAGTCTTTCACAGTTGATCATTGCATATTCTTGCTGTTATTGAATACAACATATTCCTGGTTTTGCTTGTTTCGCTCAGCATCAATTCATGCAAATTTTCCCAGGCCTTTCTAGAATCAGCTTGTTCATCACTTTTTTTAAATAAAATAATAATATTTCATTATCTTCATATACTACAACTTGTTCAGCCACTCCCTAATTGATGGGCATCTACTCATTTTCCAATTTTTTGTTACCACAAAAGAGCTGTTATAAACATTTTTGTACAGATGAGTGCTTTTCCATTCTTTATGATTTTCTTGGATACAGATTCAGTAGTGGTGCTGCTGAGTCAAAGGGTATTCATAATTTTATATTTCTTTGGGCATAGTTACAAATTGCTCTCCAGAATGGTTGGATCAATTCAAAACTTCAACAACAATGTATTAGTGTCCCAGTTTTCCCCACATTCTCTCCAACATTTATCATTATCTTTTCCTGTCATTTTAATTAATTTGAGAGGTGTGAGGTGGTACCTCAAAGTTGCTTTAATTTGCATTTCTCTATTCAATAGTGATTTAGAGCACTTTTTAATATAACTATAGATGGCTTTAATTTCATCATCTGAAAATTAACTGTATTCTTTGACCATTTATCAATTGGGAAATGACTTGTATTCTTATAAATTTGATACAGTTCTTTATATATTTGAAATGAGACCTTCTCCTTCACTAATAAAGCTCTTCATTTTGCCTCTTTTTTTGTGAAAAAAATTTTCCCACTTTGCCCCTCCCTTCCACTTTTTCCTCATGTATTCCTCTTTCTCCTCTCTTCAATTTTTTTGAGATTATCCCAATTTAATTGACTCACACTAGCACCTATTTAGGCTCCTTCTAATTATCTTAATAATGATAAATGATAAATAAATCAAAATGATAAATAATAATAAAGTTCTTAGGAATTACATGTATCATCTTCCCATATAGGAATATATATAGTTTAACTTTTTTGAGTCCTTTATTATTACTTTCATGATTACCATTTTATATTTCTCTTGTCTTTGTCTAAATATTCATTTTGTATTAAGTTTTATCCTCCCTGTCTCATCCTTTAGGATTATATTTAGTTTTGCTGAGTAGTTTATTGTTGATTGTAATCCTAGCTTCTTTGCCTTTTGAAATATTATATTCTAAGTCCAACACTTCTTTAATGTGGAAACTGTTTAATCTTGTGTAATACTGACTGTGCCTCCACAATATTTGGATTTTTTTCTTTCTGACTGTTTGAAGTATTTTCTCCTTGACCTGGGAGCTCTGGAACTTGATTATAATATTTCTGGGAGCTTTCATTTTAGGATCTCTTTCAGAAGGTGATTGATGGATTCTTTCTGTTCCTATTTTACCCTCTGGATCTAAGATATCAAGTCATTTTTTTCTTGATAATTCTTTGAAATCTAGTGTCTAGGCTCTTTGTTTGATCATGGCTTCCAGGTAATCTAATAACTCTTAAATTATCTCCCCTTGAGCTATTTTCCAAAGCAGTTGTTTTTCCAATATAATATTTCACCTTTTTTTCTAGTTTTTTTTTACTTTTTTATTCTTTTGCTTACTTGTCCATTCATTAACTTCCATATTTTAATTTTTAAGAAATTATTTTCCTCAGTGAATGTGTATACCTTCTTTCCCATTTGACTTGTTCTGCTTTTTTAAGGAATTCTTTCCTTCAGTGAATTTTTATGTCTCATTTACCATTAGGCCAATTCTGTTTATTAAGGTGTTGTTTTCTTTAGTATTTTTGTGCCTCTATTACCAAGCTGTTAATTATAGTTCATCATTTTCTTGCATTATTCTCATTTTTTAAACCACTTATCCCTTTAACTATTCCAGTAATTCTCATTGGGCTTGGATTCAGTTAGTATTTTTTTTTGAGGCTTTGTTTGTAATTTTTCATATTGCTGTCTTCTCTGTTTGTCTTAAAAAATGTCTTCCCAGCCATTGTAATAGATTTTTTGATCAAATCATTTTTTTTATTGCTGCTAATCTTTCCAGCCTATTTCTTGATTTTGATATTTATTGTTCTTGGGCTCTCCTCAACTTCAAATGGAGAGGCAATGTATCAAGCTTCAGGATTTTTCATAGTACTGTTTTCAGAGCTAGTTATGGAGGTAGGGAAATTTTTGGTGCTTCCAAGGTGAGAATTATGATCATAATTCCCCTGGTCTGTACTTTGATCCTTACCCAGGAAGGGCCCTTGCAGTCACAAGTCCTTGCGTTGTTAACTGCGACCAGGAGCCCTGTTCCCTTGTGATGAATCACAAGTGCTCCTCTCCATCCTGGAATTGCAATCCAGAACTAAATATGGTCAATATAGTTGCTAGTCAATGCAAACTACACCAATGTCAGAAAAAAAAATCCCCTATAATCTCTTTCTGACCAGTTGTCTGACCCTCCTACCATCTTTGGATTGAGTGCTCTTAAAGCTGCTGCTACCATTATTGGGTCAACTCCAAGCTATTGCTGCTATTGATGATCCTGCCATATTTGAGCTGGTTTCCACTTAAATATCACAGACCTGTCTGCAAACAACCTAGGACATTATCTTATTCTGGGAAAATGTCTCACTCTGACATTTTATTGGCTCTGCTGATACAAAATGTGATTTGAGGAGTTATTTTAAGGTTTTTTTTAGAGAGGAATGTTGGAGGAATTCAGCTAAGTCACTACCTGTACTCCACCATCTTGTCTCTGCCCCTCTTTTATCATCTTTTAAAAAAAAGATTCTAATAGAGTTAAGAATAGCACTTACATTGCCCATATGTTCTTCTTCATCCCTATGCCTTGAATAATAATAACAACAATAGTATTTCTATCTACTAAAAGTTTTGCAAATTGCTTTACAAATATTATCTTATTTAAGCCACAAATAGTCTTGGGAGGTAGTTTCTGCAATTTTCCTGATTTTACAGATGAGAAAACTGAGAAAGCAAAGGCTAATTGATTTGCCCAGAGCCATACAATTAGTAAGTGGAGGGCCAGATCTAAACTTAGGTTTTCCTGACTCCAGGTACACCATTCTGTCTACTGCTCCACTTAGCTCTCAGGAAAAGTTGAGTTCAAATTCACCCTCAGAAACTTACTACTATGTGAGGTTGGGCAAGTCACTTAGTTTCCATTTAAATTTGGAAATAATAAGAGCACCTACCTTCTGCAGTTGCTATGAAGATAAAATGAGATAATATTTACAAAACGCTTTGCAAACCAAAAAGTGCTATGTAAATGCTAGCTCAAATTAGTATCATCTTGGTCTGAAGAAGGTCTGAGAATTTCTTCCTCACTAAGATATTATTATAAGTTGAGTCAAGTGATGATAAGGAGAAGAATATGACTAAGTGAAGAATAAGATCAGAAAATGTGGACATGGCAAAAGCAGCTTTTGAAGTTCAGTGAAAAAAATGAATGCAGGCTCAGAAATGTTAAGAATCTACTTGTATTATAAAATTCATACCTGTTTGTAAAAGTTGTGTGGTAAAGAGATCTTATATTGACATCAATAGGATGACATATATGACCATTTCCCACAGGCAATCCTACCCCCTACACATGCACACACACAGACACACATTCCCTCTTGACTGCCACCTGATGCCCTATCTGAAAACAGAAGTCTCTTTGCTCCACACAGCTGGGAACAGCAGGGAGCAGATGCTACTGGGAAAGCTGGCCTTAATCCCCTGGCCCCCAGCCATGGCCTGGTAAATACTCTGGACAGCTCTGTAAACAGATTACTGAGTGGACTGCTTGGGAGGTGGGCCTTTTGGTCCCAGGAGGCAGCATTCAGGACAGCTCTTACATGAACCAGTAGCCTGGGAAACCAGAGGTAGTTAGGTGTCCTATACTGGTTACTTGGGCTTGTCCATAGAAAAGGCCAGAAGAACTTGTACCCAGACCCAAGCTGCCTCAATATCTTTGTCCACTATCTACTAGTTTGCATGAAATCCGATAGGAATCTGGGAAATGTACTGGTGTGGTCATCATCAATGGTCTCTCACTTATGAAATCAAACTTTGAAGCATGAAGAACTCCATCCCACCTCTTTGTTGGGAGGAAATTTCTACCAGTCCTAGGCTAAGGGTTTCTGATCTTTTTGAGAGAGCTTAAAATAATACTAGAATTAGTTCTAGTGCTAATTGGAATAGAATCAGAATAGTTATGGGTATTACCAAATAATACTTTAAAATAAAATACTATCTGAAAGAAAGAACACAGAAGTACCTAAACAAGTACAAGGTTTCAGTTAGTAGAAACACTAGATGCCCAGTTCAAGCAAACACAGGTAGTCCATCAAATGAACCCAATCTGGCTCAGATAGTATGCCCAATGAGTAGTCCGCTCAGTAGTCACCTGGCTGGCATATATATTTTGTGAAGAACCAGCCCAGCCTAATGGAAGAGTAATTTTTCTGTCACCAATACTCATACCCCGACCCACAAAAAATTTATGAGGACTCTAGAAGAAAAAAAAAGTAAAAAGACATTGAAATCCTCTTCTTCCAGAGTTGTGAGTTGATCACAGATATTCCTTAACTGTGTGCTGTCTCTGTGGGAGAATTTTGCCATTTGAGACAGAAATTGTTTGCAATTACTATTCTGCTATTTCATTTAGGTAAATTTCTCTTCTAATAATTGAGTCTATAACAATAATTCTAATTTCATTTTTCATTTTTAATTTATTTTTCATTGTTTTAAATACACATTGCTTTATTAATCATATTGAAGGGAAAAATCAGAGCAAAAGGGAAATACCATGGGAAAGATTAAGAAACAGAAAAAAGAGGTGAACATTGCATATGTTGATTTATGTTCAGTCTCCTTAGTTCTTTTTTCTGGATGCAGCTGGCATTTTCTGTCCAAAGTCTATTGGGATTGCTTTGAAAATAATAATTCTAATAATTGAGTTTATTAGCCAATTTTTAAAGGGACACACACTGTTGGGCATTTATGACTTCTAGTATTAGCAATAATCAGACACAGTTTTTCCTAGAAGCCAGGATAGTGATCATCTAGTCACAGTCTGACCCTCACAGAATTAGTGAGATTAGTAACTCATATTTTGTTTAATGTGTTACTCATATTTTTTTTTAATAACACTGTTCAGTAACACATATTTTGTACAAAAAGCTACAAATTAGTTCCTATATGTTGGAGACTTAGGGGCAGGGTTTAAGTCCTCCAAAAGTCAGTGGAGCATTTGCTCTGTTAATAAATAGTTTGAAGGAAAAGACAAGAAAGCTGATCTTATGATCAGGAGATTTGAATCCTAGCTCTGTCACTCATGGCACTGATGGGAAACAGACATGATGTAGTGAAAAGTAGACTAGAGCTTAAGTCAGAAACAATCAAAATACAAGCATTTATTAAGTGCTAGAAGATGCTGAAGATGCAGAGACAATATGGAAATAGTTTTTTGTCCCTTGCACTCTATGGAGGGAGACAATAGGAAGTACAAAATTAATACAAGTTCACTATTTGCTAGATTGGGACAGAAAGGGAATGAAGAGATCAAATCTAATAGCTGGCCTATCAGGAAAAGTTCTCTGTAAAAGTTTTGAAGTTTTGATTTTATAAGACACCTGAAATGTCCACTTGACAAACTTTTTGTGAAAATAAATCAACTCTTCTCTATCTAAATCACTTACTAAGCCAACATATGATGTACTTTTGAGATACAAATGAGATAGTTTTGTAAAGTATGTTGCCAACATCAAAGTATTATATAAATATCTATTATTGTTATATTGTGTTCAGAACACAAAGCCTTATGGATTGTGATGGTATGTTATTTCTAAGACAATAAGCTTTGCATGTTTTTCTAGGCTCAAATGTAGGGAAAGGGCATATGACTTTTATGCCCTAAGCACTTCAGAGACCTGATATTGGGGCCCAGTATTCAAAGATTTGTCTTATTCTTCCAAAAGGGAAGGGAGCAGTTGAGTGGAGAGGAGGTCCACTTGAATCCTTTCTAATCTTTTCTTTTTTCAAGGACTTCTCTTCTTAACTCTGTAGGGAATTGAAACCTGTCTATTTTTGTCCCTCTGAGAGTAATCTGAAACTGAGAGAAATCTAGAGAGTTGATTTGCTGCTTCCAAAGTGTGATTGAGGCCTTTCCAGGACAACACATTATTGTAGAATTACCCTATTCACTGCCTGGCTGCATCCTTATGCCATCTTGCATGTGGATTAGGGACTCAGTGTGCACACACGTGCAGATGCACGCACACACACACACACACACACACACACACACACACACTTTCTTTAATTTGCCTGCCTCTGTATCATATTAAGAACAGGAGATCTGAGAATTCTCTTTATAAAAACAAAAATGATCATTGAATAAATACTGATCTCTTTCTAAAGAAAATGCAAGTGTATTCTGGAAAACTTGTAACAATGGTTTAATGTTGAGGTGCAGAGGGAAAGGAGAAGAGATCTTAAGTTTCCATCCCAGGATTTTTTTTATTCTAATCCCTTCTGTTTTTCATAGTCATGCCCATTAGGGCTTTGGGGACCTATAGGTTGATCAGATTACAAACAGAACTGGAATTAGAGCTCTTAAAATGAGGATTAAGTCCGGTTTAGTCATTATACTGATCAGCCCAAGCTGGCTAGATTGTTTAGGAGAGAAAGGCTGGGAGTTCCTTTGGGGGGAAAAGAGGTAAGTTTATTAATTAGAATTTCTAAGCAACATCTATCTCACTCCTGAAAAGGGTCTTGTCCTTTAATTATATCAATAACAAAAATGGCATTAATATAACACATTTATTTACAATTTTCAAAGCGCTTTCCTCATATGATCCATGACAAAAGTAATAATATTTAATTTATTTTAAAATCCTTTTAAAACAATTTTAATAAATTTAATAATTTTAATTTGCTATTCATCTTAAAATCATTTTTAAAATCTCTTTAAATTCTACAAAGTACTTTCCTCATAAAAACAGTATGAAGTTATTATTCCTTTTAACAAATGAGGAAACTGAGTCTTAGAGAAGTGAAGTAACTTGATCAAGACCACAAAATTAATGTTTCAGATGTAAAACTAAAATCTATATGGGGCCATCGTCAATAATCTTGACTTAAGTCTTGCCACTGAATTCTAATGACTTGGGAAGAGAGAGTGAGTCTGATGGCTTTGCAGCAGTTCTGCCTCACTTAAATCCAATTCACTCACAAGTCAAGACATCACCCTCATGATGTCATTGATCCTCCTCAAGAAGGAAGGATGAACAACAACAGAATTTATGTCCTCTGATTCTAAAGTCAACAACCATACTGCCCACTGCCTGAGAAAGCTTTTCCTGTAACTCAGGGATTTGGCCATCCCCTAGTCCCAATGTGTTATAAGATCATAGGTTTAGAGTTGCAACTACTCTTCAAAGTCATTGATATTAAGCCTTTTATTTTATCAATGAGAAAACTGAGATTTAAAAAGGATAATGGATTTTTCTAGCTCATAAACATCAAAAGCAGATAGAGGAGCCACATATGGTCAAAATTGGGAGGTAAGATAAATATAAAGAAATGTTCTGAATCAAGCTAGAAATTAGAGGCTTTGTCAGAAGCAAACTCATCATGATTCCTTTCATGAGCCAACCCAGAGAGACAGAGGTTTGGTCCTACTTCTTCAAGATCACCTGAGGGGTAGCTAGATGGCCCAGTGGATAGAGGATTAGTCCTAGAGTGAAGAGAACCTGAATTTAAATGTAGCCTCAAATACTTAGCACTTCCTACCTATGTGACCCTGTGTGACAATTCTATCCAGGGATACTTACTTCCTTGCTGTCCTTCAGACAAGCTCCCAAACTCATGTATTTTCACTGACTTCCCCATGCTTGGAATTCTCTTTCTCCTCATCTCCACCTAGTGAGACTTCCCCATCTTCCTTCAAATCCTAACTAAAATCCTCCTTTCCTTTTTTTATTAAAGATTTTTATTTGCAAAACATATGCATGGGTAATTTTTCAACAATGATTGTTGCAAAGCTTTCTGTTACAAGTTTTTCCCGTCTTCCCCCCACCCTCTCCCCTACATGGCAGGAAGTCTAATACATGTTAATTATGTTAAAATACATGACAAATCGAATATATGTATACATATTTATACAATTATCTTGCTGTACAAGAAAACTCAGATCTACAAGAAAAAAAAAACATGAGAAGGAAAACAAAATGCAAGCAAACATCAATAGAGCGTGTGAAAATGCTATGTTGTGGTCCACACTCAGATCCCACAGGCTTCTCCCTGGGTGTATATGTCCTTCTTCATCACTGAACAACTGGAACTGGTTTGAATCATCTCATGTTGAAGAGAGTCAAGTCCATAAGAATTGATCACCATATAGACTTGTTGTTGCCGTGTATATTGATCTCCAGGTTCTGCTCATTTCACTTAGCATCAGTTCATGCAGATCTCTCCACGCCTCACTGAAATCATCCTGTTGGTCGTTTCTTACATAACAAAAATATTCCATGACATTTATATAGCATAGTTTATTCAGTCATTCTCTGATTGATGGGGATACATTTATTTCCAGTTTCTAGCCACTACAAAAAGGGCTGCCACAAACATTTTTGCACATGTGGGTCCCTTTCCTTCCTTTAAAATCTCTTTAGGATATAGGCCCAATAGAAATACTGCTGGGTCAAAGAGTATGCACAGTTTGACAACTTTTTGAGCATAGTTCCAAAATGCTCTCCAGAATGGTTGGATCCATTCACAATTCCACCAACAATGTATCAGTGTCCCAGTAAAATCCTCCGTTCTACAGGAAGTTTTTCCTAATCTTTGTTTATTTCTTATTTATCTTGTATATAACTTGTTTGTACATAGTTGTTTGCATGTTGTCTTCCCCATTAAGATGACAATTTCCTTGAGAGTGGGAACTTTTTGCCTCTTTTGGTACCCCTAATGCTAAGCACAATGCCTGGGATGTTGAAAGAGCTTAATAAATGTTTGTTGACTTTTTCAAAAATTCTCACTGTTCCCTTTGCTTAATCAGGTACAGCTATATATAGGTACATGTGTGTATACATGTATATATATATGTATATATCTTTATATATTACATATATACATATATATTTTCATATATATGTATATGTATATATACACACATATATATATATGTGTGTGAGAGTTTTGGGTATTCATGTGGAAACCTGTTCTATATTTATTCACATTTAATGATACAATAATTGATATAAAACATGGTTTCTCATAGTGCAACTCTTTTAGCCTGTTATTGTTGTAGTTTTATTATGAAGAGTTAATGGGGGGGGGTGGCGTGGAGCCAAGATGGTGGAGTGAAGATATAACTCTTTGACCTCCTCTGACCTTCTCTTAAGCCAACAGCCTCTAAACTGGTTCTGGAGTCAAAACACCCCAAAATATTTGGACTACAAAACATTCGCAAAAGAAGTTACTTTGGAAGAGCTTCAGAACAGGTCTGTTTCAGACTGCCAGGTGGTCAGGCAATTTGCTGACCTCAGACAGCAGCTTTGGGAGAGGGCAGGAAGCCAGGATAGGAGTCAGCATGGCAGATTCTAAGCACCTAGGAAGTTTCTGTGAGGCTCTCGGGTCACCCTGCCCTGCTTGCGAAAGGTGCTTTGAGAGATCTCCTTTTGTAAAAGGTAGATTGTAACCCACGGCAAATGCTGGACCTAGCCCAGATAGCCCAGCGCCGAAAGTCAATTGACTGAACTGCTCTAAGGCAAATTAAAGCAGCTGCCACTCCTCTGCTTTAAACAGACCTCAAGCTTTTAAAAAAAATGAATAAAAAACAAAAAAGAACTCTCACCATAGACACTTTTTATGGAGAGACCTCAGATCCTGAGGTTCATAAAGGTAAAGCAACTCCAGAGGAAGCCACAAAGGGAGACATGACCTGGACCCCATTTCACAAAGCTTTCCTGGAAGATTGCTTAAAGAATCTCAAAAGAGAGTTAGAAGAAAAATGAGGAAATGAATTGAGATCATTGCAAGAAGGACATAATGCCTTACAAAAGAGATATGAAAAAGACACCAATTCACTGAAAAACAAAATTGGTGAAACAGAAAAATTATGCAATGAACAAATTGGCCAATTACAAAAGGAGCTTAAAAAGGTAACTGAAGAAAATAATACATTAAAAATTAGAATTGAACAAATGGAAGTGAATGAATCAATAAGACTTCGGGAATCAGTTAAACAAAAACAAAAAATGAAAAAATAGAGGAAAATATGGAATATCTCCTAGGAAAAACAACTGACCTGGAAAATATATCTAGGAGAGACAACCTAAAGATTATTGGACTTCCTGAAAGCTATGATGAAAAGAAGAACCTAGACACTATCTTCGAGGAAATCATGAAAGAAAACTGCCCTGATGTTTTAGAATCAGAAGGCAAAATCACCATCGAAAGAATTCATCAATCGCCTCCTGAAAGAGACTTCACAATTAAATCCCCAAGGAATATTGTGGCTAAATTTCAGTACTATTGCACCAAGGAAAAGATATTGCAAGCAGCTAGGAAGAAACAATTCAAATACTGAGGAACTGTTATTAGAATCACACAAGATCTGTCAGCTTCCACATTAAAGGATAGAAGGGCATGACATCAGATATTCCAAAAGACAAAGGAACTTGGATTACAGCCAAGAATAAGTTATCCATCTAGAATGAGCATTAACTTCCAGGGAAGATGATCATTAAATGATATAGGTGAATTTCACCTATTTCTAATAAAAAGACCAGATCTGAACAAAAAAATTTGACCTCCAAACACAGAACTCAAGAGAAGCATAAAAAGGTAAAAAAGAAAGAACTCTTGAGAACTATATTTCTACTATAAGTATACTTTAAAATGGGGGTATAATTTGATTTTATTTTGATAATATGAAAAAGATACTAGAGGTCAAAGGGTATCATACTGGAAAAAGAGGGAAAAGGAAGTAAAATAAAGTAAAAAAAAAGGAGGTAAAATAAAGTAAAATCTCATGAAGAGGCAAAGAAAACTTAATATAAATGAAGGAAAGAAGGGAGGGGGATGAGCATTGTGTGAATTTCACTCTCATCAGATTGAGCTCTAAAAGAGTATGTCAGACACATTTGGTTTCACAGAGAAACTTTGTCCCTCCTTATGGGGAAGTGGGAGGGAAAGGAAGAAAAGAAAGGGATAGACTAATAGAAGGTAAAATAGAAGAATCAGGGGAAAGGAGTAAAAAAGGAGGAGGGACTCTACAAGGAGAAGGACTGTTTGGGGTAGGTGATCGTCAAAAGCAAAATATTGGGGAGGGGGGAGGGGGGAAAGGGAGAAAGGGGAAAGGAAAGAGAAAAACATAACTTTGGGTAAATAAGATAGCAGGAAGTACAGAATTAGTTATTTTAATTGTGAATGTGAATGGGATGTACTTTCCCATAAAACAGAAGCCGATAGAAGACTGGATTAAAAGCCAGAATCCAACAATATGTTGTTTGCAAGAAACACATCTAAAGCATAGAGATACATACAGAGTGAAGGTAAAGGGCTGGAGCAGAATCTATTATGCTTCAGGTGAACCAAAAAAAAAAAAGAAAAGAAAAGAAAAAGAAAAAAAGCAGGGGTATCAATCCTGATCTCAGATTAAGTAAAAGCATAGAAGGATCTAATTAAAAGAGATAAGAAAGGAAACTATATTTTACTAAGGGGTACCATAGAGAATGAAGCAATATCAATATTAAACATATATGCACCAAGTGGTATAGCATCCAAATTCCTAGAGGAGAAATTAACAGAGATGCAAGAAGAAATAGACAGCAAAATTATACTAGTGGGGGATCTCAACCTTGTTCTCTCAGAATTAGATAAATCAAACCACAAAATAAATAAGAAAGAAGTTAAGGAGGTAAACAAAATGTTAGAAAAGTTAGGTATGATAGATCTTTGGAAATTGAATGGTGATAGAAGGGTGTTTACTTTTTCTTAGGGGTTCTTGGAACTTATACAAAAATTGACCATGTATTAGGGCATAAAACCCTCAAAATCAAATGCAGAAAGGCAGAAATAGTAAATGCATCCCTTTAAGATCATGATGCAATAAAAATCACATGCAATATAAGGCCAGGAGAAAATAAACCAAAAGTTAATTGGAAATTAAATAATCTAATCCTAAAAAGTGAATGAGTGAAAGAGCAAATCATAGACACAATCAATAATTTCATCCAAGAGAACGACAATAATGAAATAACATACCAAAATTTGTGGGATACAGCCAAAGCACTTATAAGGGGTAATTTTATATCTTTAGATGCTTAGTTGCATAAAATAGAGAAAGAGAAAATCATTGAATTGGGCTTACAATTAAAAAAGCTAGAAAAAGAGCAAATTAAAAACCCTCAATTAAGTACCAAATTGGGAATTCTGAAAATAAAAGGGGAGATTAATAAAACTGAAAATAAGAAAACTATTGAATTAATAAATAAAACTAAGAGTTGGTTTTATGAAAAAAAAAACAACAAAATGGATGTCTTTAGTTAATTTAATTAGAAAAAGGAAAGAAGAAAATCAAATTGTTAATCTCAAAAATGAAAAGGGAGAACTTTCCACCAATGAAGAATAAATTAGAACAATAATTAGGAGTTACTTTGCCCAGCTTTATGACAATAAATTTGGTAACCTAAATGAAATAGAGAAATATCTACAAAAATATAGATTGCCCAGGTTAACAGAAGAGGAAATAAATTATTTAAATAGCCCCATTTTAGAGAAAGAAATAGAACAAGCTATTAATCAACTCCCTAAGAAAAAATCTCCAGGGCCATTTGGATTTACATGTGAATTCTACCAAACATTCAAAGAACAATTCCAATACTATATAAACTATTTGAAATAATAGGGAAAGAAGGTGTACTACCAAATTCCTTCTATGATACAGATATGGTGCTCATAGCTAAACCAGGTAGGGTGAAAACACAGAAATAAATGAATAGTGATGCAAAAATCTTAAGTAAGATATTAGCAATGAGATTACAGAAAGTCATCCCCAGGATAATACATTATTACCAAGTAGGATTTATACCAGGAATGCAAGGCTGGTCCAATATTAAGAAAACTATCAGCATAATCAATTATATTAACAACCAAACTAACAAAAGCCATATGATTATCTCAATAGATGCAGAAAAAGCATTTGATAAAATCCAACACCCCTTCCTATTAAAAACACTAGAGAATATAGGAATAAATTGGCTTTTCTTTAAAATGATCAGTAGCATCTATTTAAAATCATCAGCAAGCATCATATGTAATGGGCACAAACTAGAACCATTCCCAATAAGATCAGCAGTGAAACAAGGCTGCCCACTGTCACCATTACTATTTAATATTGTATTAGAAATGTTACCTTTGGCAGTAAGAGAAGAAAAAGAGATTAAAAGAATTAGAGTAGGTAATGAGAAAACCAAATTATCATTCTTTGCAGGTGATATGATGGTATACTTAAAGAACCTTAGAGACTCAACTAAAAAACTACTAGAAAATTCACAACATTAGCAAAGTTGAAGGATGCAAAATAAATCCACATATGTCATCAGCATTTTTATATTTTGCCAACAAAATTCAGCAGCAAGAGATACAAAAAGAAATTCCATCAAAATAACTGTTGATAGTATAAAATATTTGGGAATCTATCTGCCAAGGAAAAGTCAGGAACTATACGAACTAAACTACAAAGCATTCTCCACACAATTAAAGTCCCACCTAGTCAGTTAGAAAAATATCAAATGCTCATGGGTAGGCCGAGCAAATATAATAAAAATGACAATACTACCCAAACTAGTTTACTTATTTAGTGCCATACCAATCAAACTCCCAAGAAATTATTTTACAGATCTAGAAAAAAATAGTAGCAAAGTTCATCTGGAAGAACAAAAGGTCAAGAATTTCAAGAGAATTAATGAAAAAAAAAGGCTGATTAAGGTGGCCTTGGTGTACCAGATCTAAAACTATATTATAAAGCAGCAGTCATCCAAACCATTTGGTACTGGCTAAGAAATAGAGTAGTCGGTCAGTGGAATAGGATAGTATCCCAGGACAAATTAGGCAATAACTATAGCAATCTGGTATTTGATAAACCCAAAGACCCCAGCTTCTAGGATAGGAACTCACTATTTGACTAGGAAACTAGTATGGAAGAAATTAGGGCTTGACCCACATACCAAGATAAGATCTAAATGGGTTCATGATTTAGATATAAAGAGTAATAGTATAAACAAATTAGAGGAACATAGGATAGTTTACCTCTCAGATCTGTGGAGAAGGAAGGAATTTGTGTCCAAAGAAGAACTGGAGCTCTTAACTGAAAACCAGATAGATAATTTTTATTATATTAAGTTAAAAAGGTTTTGTACAAACAAAACTAATGCAGACTAAGATCAGGAGGGAAGCAATAAATTGGCAAATCATCTTTTCATTTAAGGGTTCTTATAAAGGCTTCATTCCTAAAATATATAGAGATTTGACTCATATTTATAAGAATTCAAGCCACTCTCCAATCAGAGCAAAGGATCTGAGCAGACAATTTTCAGATGATAAAATTAAAACTTTTTCTAGTCATATGAAAAAATGCTCCAAATCACTATTGGTTGGAGAAATGCAAATTAAGACAACTCTGAGATAACATTACACACCTGTCAGATTGGCTAAGATGACAGGAAAAGATAATGACAAATGTTGGAGGGGATGTGGGAAAACTGGGACACTGATACATTGTTGGTGGAACTGTGAATGGATCCAACCATTCTGGAGAGCAATTTGAAATTATGCTCAAAAAGTTATCAAAGTGTGCATACCCTTTGACCCAGCAGTTTTCCTATTGGGCCTATATCCCAAAGAGATATTAAAGGAAGGAAAGGGACCCACATGTGCAAGAATGTTTGTGGCAGCCCTTTTGTAGTGGCTAGAAACTGGAAATGAATGTATCCCCATCAATCGGAGAATGGCTGAATAAACTATGGTACGTGAATGTCATGGAATATTTTTGTTCTGTAAGAAACAACCATCAGGATGATTTCAGAGAGGCCTGTAGAGATCTGCATGAACTGATGCTAAGTGAAGTGAGCAGAACCAGGAGATCAATATACATGGCAACAATAAGAGTATACTGTGATCAATTCTTATGGACATGACTCTCTTCAACAATGAGATGATTCAAACCAGTTCCAGTTGTTCAGTGATGAAGAAGGCCATATACACCCAGGGAGAAGCCTATGAGATCTGAGGGTGGCACCACAACATAGCATTTTAACACTCTCTATTGATATTTGCTTGCATTATGTTTCCCTTCTCAGAGTTTTTTTCTTGTAGATCCAATTTTTCTTATACAGCAAAATAACTGTATAAATATGTATACACATAAAAACAGAAAAATTTCAGCCTTATACAAAACATAACATTACTGTTTTTGTAAAGGTTTATCTTTTAGTCAAAAGGGACATTTTTTAATAGTTTATGTCTATTGATTGTGGGTATTTTCCTTTAGGTAATGTCTACATGCACATATCAGAATGGTTAAATAAAAAGAGGAAGTGGTCATCATGGACATCCAACCAAAAAAAAAAGAGTTTATGTAGAGTTAACAAAGTAAAGTTAAGTATGATTTTCAAAGCTAAGAAGGAGCAGAACCAAAACATTGTCTTAATAACATGATGCATATAGATGACATCAAATTCTAAGGCTTCATTAAAAGGCACATTAAATAGCCACTTCATCCTATAGGAATTTTTTCCAAGGATATAAAAATGTCTTTTGGATTGGATAAGTGAAAAATTTTTGATGCATACCAAGGAAATTTCTAGACAGAAAACTCTAAGCTTAATTAAGGAGGTCAATTTGAATCAATGGATGAAGGAATTATTTACAAATACCTTGATTTTTTTCTAGATAAAGCATATTGCGGCTATCAAGAAGAAAATGAGACTATGTATATTGAGACTGCCTGAAGTCAAGGCATTTTTTTGTCTTTTTAATCCTTTTTTTTTTTATAAAGCTTTTTATTTACAAAACATATGAGTGATTTTTCTACATTGACCTTTGCAAAACCTTTTTTTTCCAAAACTTTTCCCTTCCTTCCCCCCACTCCCCACCCCTAGATGACAGGTAATCTAATACATGCTAAATAGGATACATTATATGACAAATACAATACATATATACATATACAGTTATCTTACTGCACAAGAAACATCAGATCTAGAAAGAGAAGAAGAAAAAAAAAACCTAAGAAGGAAAACAAAATGCATGGAAATATTCACAGAAACCGTTAAAATGCTGTGTTGTGGTTCACACTCAGTTCCCACAGGCCACTCTCTGGATGTATATGACTATCTTCATCGCTGAACAATAGGAACTGGTTTGAATCACATCATTGTTGAAGAGAACCATGTCCATCAGAATTGATCATCGTATAGTCTTGTTGCTGTGTATAATGATCTCCTGGTTCTGCTGATTTCACTCAGCATCAGTTCATGCAAGTCTCTCCAGGCCTCTCTGAAATCCTCCTGTTGGTCATTTCTTACAGAACAATAATATTCCATAACATTCATATATCATAATTTATTCGGCCATTCTCCAATTGATGGGCATCCTTTCAATTTCCAGTTTCTTGCCACTACAAAAAGGGCTGCCACAAACATTTTTGCACATGTGGGTCCCTTTCCCTCCTTTAAAATCTCTTTAGGATACAGGCCCAGTAGAAACACTGCTGGGTCAAATAGTATGCACAGTTTGATAACTTTTTGAGCATAGTTCCAAATTGCTCTCCAGAATGGTTGGATCCGTTCACAGTCCCACCAACAATGTATCAGTGTCCCAGTTTTCCCACATCTCCTCCAACAGTTATCATTATCATTTCCTGTCATTTTAGCCAATCGGACAGGTGTGTAGTGGTATCTCAGATTTGTCTTAATTTGCATTTCTCTGATCAATAGTGACTTAGAGCACTTTTTCATGTGACCAGAAATAGTTTCAATTTCTTCGTCTGAAAATTGTCTGTTCATATCTTTTGACCATTTATCAATTGGAGAATGGCTTGAATTCTTATATATTTGAGTCAATTCTCTATATATTTTAGAAATGAGGCCTTTATCAGAACCATTGGATGTAAAAATATTTTCCCAGTTTACTGCTCCCTTCTAATCTTGTCTGCATTCATTTTGTTTGTACAAAAACTTTTTAACTTGATATAGTCAAACTTATCTATTTTGTGATTAATGATGACCTCTAGTTCTTCTTTGGTCACAAATTCCTTCCCCCTCCACAGGTCTGAGAGGTAAACCATCCTACATTGTTCTAATTTGTTTATAATATCATTCTTTATGCCTAGATCATGAATCCATTTTGACCTTATCTTGGTATATGGTGTTAGGTGTGGGTCAATGCCTAATTTCTTCCGTACTAGTTTCCAATTATCCCAGGAGTTTTTGTCAAATAGTGAGTTTTTATCCCAAAAACTGGGGTCTTTGGATTTATCAAACACTAGATTACTATTGTCATTGAGTATTTTGTCCTGGGAACCTAACCTATTCCACTGATCCACTACTCTATTTCTTATCCAGTACCAAATGGTTTTGGTGACCTCTGCTTTATAGTATAGTTTTAGATCTGGTACAGCTAGGCCACCCTCATTTGCATTTTTTTTTCATTAATTCCCTTGAAATTCTTGACCTTTTGTTTTTCCAGATGAATTTTGTTGTTATTTTTTTAGGTCAGTTAAATAATCTCTTGGGAGTTTGATTGGTATAGCACTAAATAGATTAGTTTAGGTAGTATTGCCATCTTTATTATATTTGCTCGACCTATCCAAGAGCACTTGATGTTTTTCCAATTGTTTATATCTGACTTTATTTGTGTGGAGAGTGTTTTGTAGTTTTCCTCATATAAATCCTGACTTTCCCTTGGCAGATATATTCCCAAATATTTTATACTATCGATAGTTATTTTGAATGGAATTTCTCTTTGTATCTCTTGCTCTTGCATTTTGTTGGTGATGTATAAAAATGCTGATGATTTATGTAGATCTATTTTGTATCCTGCAACTTTGCTAAAGTTGTGGATTAATTCTAATAGTTTTTTAGTTGATTCTCTAGGGTTCTCTAAGTAGAACATCATATCATCTGCAAAGAGTGGTAATTTGGTTTCCTCATGACCTACTCTAATTCCTTTAATCTCTTTTTCTTGTCTTATTGCCAAGGCTAGCATTTCTAATACAATATTGAATAGTAATGGTGATAGTGGGCAACCTTGTTTCACCCCTGATCTTATTGGGAATGGTTCCAGTTTATCACCATTACATATGAGACTAGCTGATGGTTTTAAATAGATGCTACTGACTATTTTAAGGAAAAGTCCATTAATTCCTATACTCCCTAATGTTTTTAATAGGAATGGATGTTGGATTTTATCAAATGCTTTTTCTGCATCTAATGAGATTATCATATGTTTTTTGTTTACTTGGTTATTAATATAGTCAATTATGTTAATAGTTTTCCTAATATTGAACCATCCATGCATTCCTGGTATAAATCCTACTTGGTCATGGTGTATTATTCTGGGAATGATTTTCTGTAATCTCTTTGCTAATATTTTATTTAAGATTTTTTGCATCAATATTCATTAAGGAGATTGGTCTATAATTTTCTTTCTCTGTTTTGGTTTTACCTGGTTTAGGTATCAGTACCATGTCTGTATCATAAAAGGAGTTTGGTAGGAGTCCTTCATTCCCTATTTTTTTCGAATAGTTTATATAATATTGGAGTTAATTGTTCTTTAAATGCTTGGTAGAATTCACATTAAATCCATCTGGTCCTGGGGATTTTTTCTTAGGGAGTTGATTAATGACGTGTTCTATTTCTTTTTCTAAAATGGAACTATTTAAGTAATTTATTTCCTCTTCTGTTAATCTGGGCAATCTATATTTTTGTAGATATTCCTCCATTTCACTTAGGTTATCAAATTTATTGGCATACAGTTGGGCAAAGTAACTCCTGATTATTGCTCTAATTTCCTCTTCATTGGTGGAAAGTTCTCCCTTTTCATTTTTGAGACTAACAATTTGATTTTCCTCTTTCCTTTTTCTAATTAAATTAACTAGAGGTTTATCTATTTTGTTGGTTTTTTCATAAAACCAACTTTTAGTTTTATTTA
>JAJPUD010006776.1:0-19147 GCA_023553655.1 Myrmecobius fasciatus
CATATCATAATAATCATAAAAGCACAGTAATCATATCATAATCATAATGTAATAATAGATTCATGAAATCAACCCTCATTCGATAAGTATCTATAACATAAATATAGTTCTCAAGAGTTTTTTTTTTCCTTGTTACCTTTTTATGTTTCTCTTGTGTTCTGTGTTTGTAGATCAAATTTTTTGTTCAGTTCTGGTCTTTTCAGTAGAAATAGGTGAAATTCTCCTATATCATTGAATGACTATCTTCTTCCCTGGAAGATAATGCTCATTCTAGCTGGGTAACTTATTCTTGGCTGTAATCCAAGTTCCTTTGCCCTTCGGAATATCTGATTCCAGGCCCTTCGATCCTTCAAAGTAGAAGCTGCTAGGTCCTGTGTGATTCTAATTGTAGCTCCCTGATATTTAAATTGTTTCTTTCTGGCTTCTTGTAATATCTTTTCCTTGGTATGATAGTTCTGGATTTTAGCCACGATATTTCTGGGGGACTTAATTTTTGGGTTTCTTTCAGGAGGTGATTGGTGGATTGTTTCAAGGAGTATTTTGCCTTCTGGGTCGAAAATATCAGGGCAGTTTTCTTTTATGATTTCCTGGAAGATAGTGTCTAGGTTCTTTTTTTCATCATGGCTTTCAGGAAGCCCTGTAATCCTTAGATTGTCTCTCCTAGATCTATTTTCCAGGTCAGTTGTTTTTCCTAGGAGATATTTCATGTTTTTCTCTATCTTTTCATTTTTTTTGTTTTTGTTTGATTGATTCTTGAAGTCTTGATGAGTCATTCATTTCCAATTGTTCGATTCTAATTTTTAATGTCTTATTTTCTTCAGTTACTGTTTTTAGTTCCTTTTGCAATTGATCAATTACATTTTTTTGTTGATTGCATTCTTTTTCCATTTTTTCTGTTTTATTTTGCATTGATCTCATTTCGTTTCCCCATGTTTCTTCTAACTCTCTTTTAAGATTTTTTATGCAAACTTCTCAAGCATTTCAACATTATTAACATGTAGTGGACTTCCTGCCATCTAGGGGAGGGGAGGGGAGTGGGGGTAAAATTTGTATTGGAAAGCTTTGTAAAGATCAAGGTTGGGGAACTACCCATACATATGTTATACAAATAAAAAGCTTAAAATAAAAAAAAAATTAAAAAAAAAAAGATTTTTTATGCAATCTTCAAAGAAAGCCTTGTGACATGGAGACCAGTTTATGTCTCTCTTTGGGGCTTTTTCTGGAGTTGCTTTACCTTTAGGGGCCTCAGGATTTGAGGTCTGTTCTTCCCTCTCTCCATAAAAGTTGTCTATGGTGAGAGCTCTTTTTGGTTTTTTATTCATTTTTTTTTTAAAGGTGTGAGGTCTGTTTAGGGCAAAGGTGGGACAGCTGCTTTAATTTGCCCTCGGGCAATTCTGCTGATTGAGTTATTTCAGGAACTGGGCAGTTCTGCTGATTGAATTCTGTCAGGTGCTGGGCAGTTCTGCTTTAGTTCACCCTGGGGCAGTTCTGCTGATTGAATTATTTCAGGTACTGGGCAGCTCCACTGATTGAATTATTTCTGGTGCTGATCAGTCCTGTTGCTTGATTGATTGCTTTAAGGTGCTGTGTAATGCTAGCTAGGTCCGATGCTCATCAGGGCAGTGGTTCACAATCTATCCCCCTCAAAAGACAGACCCTCCAAACCACCTGCCCACAATCAGGACAGATTGGCCCAAGAGGCCCGCAGAAGACTCCCAGGTGTGTGAAAAGCACACCGCTCCCACTCCTGTTCTGACTCCTGTTCCAGCTCCCTGCTCCAGCTCCCTGCCCCGGTCTCCCTGCACTGCAGTCTGGGTTCAGCAGACCACCCCCCTGCCCAATTAAAACAGACCTGTTTTGAGGTTCTTCCAGAGTATCTTCTTCTAGAATCATGTTGTCCTCCAGATATTGTGGATTTTTTTGCTTCAAAATCAGTCTAGAGGCTTCATATGTTGTTGGTTTGAGGGGAGGTTAGAGGAGGTTACAGAGACTCCTGTCTGATCTCCGCCACCATGGCTCCACCCCCGGAAGGAAAGCCCCTTTCTAGCCTTTCCAAAACCACTCACTGACTCACAAATCACCTCCACCATTTCTTTTCTGAGTCCTACTGATCTGGAGTGGGAGAGATCTGTACAGATGGAAGGCATATCCACATTGGTAAAATAACAGATCTTCGGTACTATTGGAGCACTAGTGATGTACTGTAATTAATTATCATTAAATTATTAATTTTATTAATAATTAATTAAAATTAATTATGAGCATTTGCCCCAAATATGAGAAATTCATCATTTGCTATCATCACTGTATTTGGTAATTTTCTTGATTTAAATTGTTGAAAGTTTAGTTTCTTGTTATTTCCCATTCTCAAAGAATTCTTTTCTCAGAACACAAGCAATGTATATTCATTTATGTGGTTTAGAATGAGGAAACCAAGGCCACATATAAAAAAAAATGTCTGTGGCGGAATAGTCAGCCACATCCCCAAGCAGGTTCAAACAGAGCCGAGCATTTCACCCAGCTTCTGTTCCAGAGAGAGCAGTTTTAAGAGAAGATGGGGATATTTTGAATTCTGTTGCTTTTTTCTTATTTAAGGAAAAGTAAAAAGAATAATGGAAAATGTACTCATAATTCTCTATATTATGATGGAAAATACTTTCCAACCCAAATGAATCTTTACTTTGAAGATTAGCCAGAAGCTAAAGAACAGTCAGCCAACCTTTGAATTAGAAACATACTGCTGAGAAAGACCTAATTTTCCTAGAAACAAGGAGAAAACTTCTTTGGAGAAATTTTGGCACTTATATGCAATTTAAAATACTATATGATGCCATTCCTATCTTCCCCTTCCTAATTTGTCCTTACACTCTAGTGACCGAGAACTAGATTCTCAAATAAACCAGTCACAATTTCCTTTTTTCATGTCTTTTGGTTTTGTGGTATTGACAATTTTTTTAAAAGAGAATTTTAGCAATGAGTTTCATATAAACTGCTATTAATTTGTGCCCAGAAATATGGAAGGAAAGGTCATACCCAAAACCTTTTTCTTTTCTCTGAACAAGAATTTGCGGAAATCTTAAGATTGTGAAGAACCATATGGAAACTTTGTGGGCATAAATGGAGTCTTTGGTATGTTAAACCTGACAGGCTGATGTGAAAGTATATAGAAAGAAGTGAATCCAGAACAGGGTCCTGGGATTTAGCCACAATTAAATGGCAGGCATTGCCAAGCTACTAAAGGAGGCTGTGAATAAGTGGTCAGACCTGCAAGAGGGAGACCACGTAAGAAATCCAGCAAGGAGAGAGAGTAAGAGAGAGTGGTCACCAGAACTAAATGCTACAGAGGGTTCTATAAGGATGAAGACTGAGAAAAGGCTATCAGATTTGACAAGGAAGAGACTGTTGGTTACTTTGGAGAGAATGGTTTCAGTTGAGTAAAGTGGTGGAAGCCAGATTGCAAAGGATTGAGAACTGAATGACAAAAGAAAGTAGGACCAACAAATTTAGATATTTTTCCCTTGTGAGTTTAGCTGTGATAAAGGAGATAGATAGAGATCTTGGGGGAAGGGAGGAAAATCAAGTGTTTTGTTTTGTTTTTCATTGTTAGCTATCCCCCTGAAACAGACTCAGATCTGGAAAAGGGAACTTTTATGTTAAAAATACAGCAGACCTGGACAGGTTTCTAGGCAATAGGGAAATAGGGAAGTAGATAGAGAGATATTAAAGATTGGAACAAGGCTATAATGATAAGTAGAATTTGCCAAAATAGAAAAGGATGAAATCAAGGGTATGAGTACAGAGATTTGCCTTGGATAGAAGAGTCATTTCTTCTTCTGTAATATGAAGTGGTTGGACTAGCTCATTTCTTAGGTCCCTCTTCCAACTTTCACATTCTATGATATTGAGACCAGATTGGTATTTTCCCCTTGTTCACACCTCTACCACACCCTGTGCTACCACCTCTTTACTACATATTCAAATCCTAAACACCCTTCAAAAGCCAGCAAGATGCCATTGCTCTAAGAAACCTCTCCAGACTAGCTCTGAAATCTCAATCATCAACATCCCTCATATGGTATTTACCA
This sequence comes from Myrmecobius fasciatus, assembly GCA_023553655.1. Classification (NCBI taxonomy): domain Eukaryota; kingdom Metazoa; phylum Chordata; class Mammalia; order Dasyuromorphia; family Myrmecobiidae; genus Myrmecobius; species Myrmecobius fasciatus. Next base: position 4,086 of record JAJPUD010006776.1, read on the forward strand.
TTCAAGTACAGCTCCACTTTCACATTTCCCCTAAAATCCAACTAGAATGCAGGTTCCATGAAGATAGAGGATGAAATATAGCCCATTTTTGTATTAATAATAACTGACATTTATGTAGAACTTTAAGGTTTACAAAAGGCTTTATGTTACCTCATTTGAATCTCCTAACATTCCTGTGAGATACAATAGGTATTATTTTTTCTCTTTTTTTTATTAAAGCTTTTTATTCACAAAACATTTGCATGGGCAATTTTTCAACATTGACCCTTGCAGAACTTTCTGTTCCAAATTTTTTCCTCCTTCCCTAGATGGCAGGTAGTCCAATACATATTAAATCCAATATATGTATACATATTTATACAGTTATCTTGCTGCACAAGAAAAATCAGAACAAGAAGGAAGAAAAAAAAACTGAGAAAGAAAACAGAATGCAAGCAAACAACAACAGAAAGAGTGAAAATGCTATGTTGTGGTCCACACTCAGATCCCACAGGCCTCTCTCCCTGGGTGTATATGGCTTTCTTCATCACTGAACAATTGGAACTGGTTTGAAACATCTCATTGTTGAAGAGAGCCATATCCTTCAGAACTGATCATCATATAGTATTGTTGTTGCCGTGTATAATGATCTCCTGGTTCTGCTCATTTCACTCAGCATCAGTTCATGCAAGTCTCTCCAGAACTCTCTGAAATCGTCCTGCTGGTCGTTTCTTACAGAGCAATAATATTCCATAACATTCATATACCATAATTTATTCAGCCACTCTCCAACTGATGGGCATCCACTCAGTTTCCAGTTTCTTGCCACTACAAGAAGGGCTGCCACAAACATTCTTGCACATGTGGGGCCCTTTCCCTCCTTTAAGATCTCTTTGGGATACAGGCCCAATAGAAACACCACTGGGTCAAAGGGTGTGCACAGTTTGATAACTTTTTGAGCATAGCTCCAAATTGCTCTCCAGAATGGCTGGATCTGTTCACAGTTCCACCAACAATGTATCAATGTCCCAATTTTTCCATATCCCCTCCAACATTCACCATTATCTTTTCCTGTCATCTTAGCCAATCTGACAGGTGTGTAATGGTATCTCAGAGTTGTCTTAATTTGCATTTCTCTGATCAATAGTGATTTGGAGCACATTTTCATATGACTAGAGATAGTTTAAATTTCTTCATCTGAAAATTGTCTTTTCATATCCTTTGACCATTTATCAATTGAAGAAATGCTTGATTTCTTATAAATTTGAGTAAATTATCTATATATTTTAGAAATGAGGCCGTTATCAGAATCTTTGAATGTAAAAATGTTTTCCCAGTTTATTGCTTCCTTTCTAATCTTGTCTGTATTAGTTTTGTTTGTACAAAACCTTTTTAACTTAATATAGTCAAAAATATTACAATAGGTATTATTAACCCATTTTCTTTTCTTTTCTTTTTTTACTATTTCTATTGGTGCCTTTTGTCTTTATTTCAACCAACATTTCAAACTTTTGCCATTAAGTCTTCCCATGAGATAAGCAAGGAAAAAACAGTGACTGCTTCTGACAATGTATGATATTTATCCTAGAACAGTTATTTCTTCCACGTTGCAATTTTCCCCATTGCAGTTTTGATTTATGGAGGAGCCACAAAAGAAATTAAAAGGGAATTTTGGGGGAGTTTTACAGAAGCTGCAGACAGTATGCAAAGGCTAGATGATACAGAGAAAGCTTAGAAACTCAGAAATGCATAATATATATATATGTATATATATGTATATGCAGTGTTGTATAATATCAACATAGTTTATCTTTTAATACCATAATAATTTAGAATTCTTCTCTGGTACAATGGGAGGATCAAAAAATTTTACATGGATTTTCTGGATCAAAAGAGTGCTATGCCCTAACACTCCCCCTCCCCCATATGGAAGGGATAACTGTAATCTCCAATCATACTTTCATTGTTTTTGCAATTATTCAAAGTTCCACTTCCTTTTAGTTCTCCTCATATTATAGATACTTACATATATATTTACAATAAATATCAGAGAAAGGACTGGTATTCACATCATCCTGATTCTAGTCTATTTCTCTTTTCAAAATGCCATGAAAATCCCATGATAATTAAAAAAAAAAACAAAAAACTTGCTCATAGTAAGCCCCCAAAATGTTTATTGATTAGCTGAAAAGCAGAAGTATTGGACATAAAACTTGTTTGTTCCAGGCTTGGCTCAATGACCTGATTTAAACAAGGAGGATCTTAGAGCATGGAGAAAGTTAGACTAGGGATATGTCCTGGAGCATCTATATATTTTGCAGGAAATAAATCTCTCTACTTGCTGCCAGTTAGTTCCACGTATTTGGAGCCAGGAATATGAGTCATTCCTTTACTCAGAGCTTTCTTTCCTTTTAGAGCAGGATGACCTCACCCTTTCCTTCCAGGACATTCAAATGAAATGTAATGGGGCTGCCAGTGGTGACATACCTGCCTTATCAAGCCTTTGTTCTGGAGTAGCTTAAACCAGTGAGATCACTCCTAGAGGCTGATTTTTTTTGTTTTTTTTTTTTGTTTTAATTATTTTTATTATGTATTATTCTCTGTTTTTTTCTTGAAGAATAAATGTTTTCCATCTTCCAAAATCTACCTCAGTTCAATTAATTTTAATGGTTACTTGTTATGATTCATTATTATTTATTATTTTATAGTTAGTTATATTATTTATTAAGATTAGTCAATGAGGAATAATAAATGGTGTTTTGGGAGCTGTAAGAAATGTTGAAATGATACATATAAGTGAATAGTATAAATCTATCTTTGCTCAAATGGATAAAAGTTAATTTTCATTGGCACCAAGAAATATAAAGGACCAATATTAGGCTTATCTCCTATAATCAATTGAATGTTTTTCTCAATGTAACATAGACTTAGTTAAGTATGTGTCTATGTGGAAATAATGCCACATTACCCAGTAAGCACACTAAACATGTACCTAGGGACCTTCAAAGTTAGTATGAGATTAGAGGCCCACAAGGTTAACCTAACTGACATGTTGAGCTAAAAATATGCTTCAGGTTGCCAAGGACTTCACCAGTAGTGACTTCTTGGCAGCAATATGCTGGTAAATGTTTAACAACTGACTTGAGAGAAAAATTATATGCAGGACATACTTTTAAATTTAATCAGTCTTATTAACATTTTCTCTGTAAACTTTCTTAAATAAAAACAAAAATAATAATTTTTAAAAACTAATCAAGTCCTGATTTATAGGGTTTGCAGATTTCTAAAGTGAAATGCTCTCACTGAAAATTTAAATCAACTCTTCCAAGCTTGTGCAGGCTAGCTTCAGTTGGCATACAGCTGCGTCTGGGTGGCTAAGATATGGTGAAGCTTGAGCTCAATCCTATTTCCATGAGCCCCAGAGCTAAACTCAATTATTTTCATTATCTCCCTTTTCATTCTGCTTGGCATTTGAAACTACTATTATGTGATTTGAGTAATATGACATATAAAATGTATATTTAAAAACACATTTTTCAAGATGTTTTGTTTCATGTAATAATTATAATGTACTACACTGAGAGGAATACTCATTCTCATCTTAGATAATGTGTTCTGATCCATCTTCTGGAACTTACGATATGTATGATTTTTGATAAATCATATTATCTCCCCACACCTCACTTTTTTCATGAGTAAAATTGAGAGCAGCGGACTCTGATTGATCTCTGAAGTCTCTGCCAAAAACTAGATTTATGATCTGATGTAGAAAGTATCAGCTTTCTACAAATTAATTTTCTTTGTTATTTTTTCCTCTATTTTGCAACCAATTTAATTTGTATTTTCTTTATTTTTCTTTCGTGCTTTCTAAGTCCTTAGCATGTTATAAGAACAAAAACATTTGGACATTGAATAGAACAAAGATGAGATCTGATATTTGAACTGATATTGAGCATATTTCATGATGCATGTTGATACCCTTTCCAGTTGGAAAGTGAAGAAAACCCGCAGCTAGACAGTTTTTTGTTCCAGGAGGATCCAGAAGTATGGGAAGATTATAAAAATAATAAAGACTTGGTAGATAGGATGCTAAGCTAAGAAGTAATCTGGTAATCAGTAGTAGGGTCAACACTCAGATCAAAAAGAGAATCTAAGAGGGTGATATAAGAAAAGTCATCAAGTTAATCAGTCAATAAACATTTATCAGGTAGAACATTGCATTGGTTATATTTCTTTGAATTTCTGCATCAGCACCAAGGAAGTTCAGCATCTTGCAAAATTACATTAGTTCTATTTTCCCATCTTATCAGTAAGTACCCTGTGCTCTGCTGATTGGGGAGCAGAATGGAAGAACTCCTCCCCCAAACTTCATTTAATAAAGGTGCCCAGGCCAGTCTTCCCTTCATTCCCTTAATTTTCCACCCAGTTGAACTCCTTTGGACTTCTCCATCATGCTCCTGTAGTAGGTACCTTCTCTTTCCTTCCCTATTCATTTCTCCTTCCACTTTCAACTTCTTTTGTGTGTGTTGCAATTAGATTGTAAGCTTCTTGAGGGCAGAAGCTATCTATCTTTTTCATATTTGTCTCCCCAGTGCACAGTGTCTGACACATAGTAGGGACTTAATGAATGCTTATGCATTTATTGATAAAAACAAAACAGTTCTTGCCTTCAAGGGACTTAAATTGTCTTAGAGGAAACAACAGATACATATATCAACACATTATGGGAATTGGGCTGTAAAGTTCCATGAGTTCTATATTTGGAAAGCAACAAGGCTAAATACCACAAATAATTTCAGAAGTTTTATGGGATCTACTTTCTGCTAGTGTGTATATATGAACATGTATGTATATACACATACATGTGTGTACACACATGTGTGTATGTATGTATATATACACATACATATATACAGGCATATAAATGTATATTGCCTAGATTCTTGAATCCTACCTTCCCTTCCATTTTCCTCTATCCTAAAAGCTTCTGGGAAGCTTCTACTACTACATGGTACTGTCATTTTCTAAGCAGCGGTAGCCAAGTAAGGAAGGCAGCATTTAGTGTCAGAGGACCTGGACTCAGATTTTTGCTCTGCTACTTACTACTAGTATGAGATAAAATGTTTCTTACTTATGAATTAGTAACTGTGAAAAGCATATTAACTGTAAAAAGGCAGCGTCCTCTAAGAGAAAGGGCTCTAAGTTAGTCACTTCTCTCCCTGACTTGAATGACATTGACAAAATTGCTTCATCTCTCTTTGCTGCAGTTCCATGCCCTCCAGGAGGATTTTTGTTAACATGCATTTATATTTTAAGAACTTTTGATTTCTTCCCCAAGAATCCCTTCCTTACCTTTGCTGATTGTCTTTCTGAATTGTTTGGGCTAAAAAAAATCTTCGCCTTGTGCTTAAGCTGTCTATTGATGAATCTCTCCAAAGATAACTAAAATGTTCACCAGGCTGATGCTGGACCTGAATTTTAAAACTTTTCCATCATGGTGGGAGCTACCACCTGTGGTCCTCTAGGACAGAGAACTCAATGTCACCCTAAGTCTACAATGAGGCATTATGTAGGATTTGAACAGATACATATGTACACAATGGAAATAATTCATGGGAAAGTTGCTAGAATATTAAAAAATAACAACAATAATCTACATGTGCACATGTGTGTGCTATTTTCTCAGTCATTTGTAGGTACATTAGTTAAGAAGTCATATGATACCAAGATTCTCCCTATACTACCACTCACTCAGTATTAGATGGTCAACATGTCAAAACCTCCACCTTCCCAAGAGCAACATGAAGATGCAAAATCTTTTTTCCCCATTTTTCCCTCAGTAGGGAGGCTTCTTTCTTCCACAGGGGCTAACTAAAGGACTTTGCCCCTCACTTATTTCCAGTGACTCAGAATTATTACCAAGTCAGCTAAGGGCTCCCTTTTCTTTCTAAAAATAAATAATTTACCTAGGTAAGTAAATACTTACTTGCCATAAATGTTTACAATTTTACCTTCCCCATGCTATTAGAAAGTAAGGCACCTCCCAATAATACGACCCCTTGGTCTCTCCAGACTTTTCTGGGAAGGAATTGACCAGGGCATCTTAAGGGAAAGGAAGCCTGGCGACTGAGGGGAATATGAGTTACCTCTCCAGGGCATGTGGGATTCTCTCAGTGGATAAGGACTCAGAAACTCTATACTAGAAAGGAGGCTCATAGGGCTAGCCAGAACTATGTCCAAAACCAGTTCATTCTCATCGTTAGTCCTCTGAGATTGGATTTCAGAAACTACAAGAGCAAAGAGCCCTTCCCATTCCTGAGTGACACTGATTTGTCCATACTAATGTTCTGGACTGCCTGAACTGGGTAGTCAAGATGCATAATGATGTATCTGCTAATTAGTATGGGGTGAAACTCTTTCATTGAAATGGGAGAGTGCTATTTTGCCATTTGGAAACCAGATGAAGATCATTTGATTTAGGTAGGTGCTCCAATTGTCACAAGCAGCCCAGTTGGGAAGGAAAAACTACTTTGTTGTTAGTTAAGAAAATCATATAGTCATAGAATAACATGGAATAAATATCTCCTAGTCCAAATTGACACTGGCTGCATTCCTCAGCCTCTGCTGTTTTTATAAGAGATCCAACCTGGTCACTTAGCATATGTCTTTGATAAATGTTAATATTCTCCACAAACAATTGTTAGCAGTAGGAGGCACTGAAAAAATTCTTCCATTGTTCCTGACACAAAACAGGAGAGCCTTTGTTGCCCAATGCTATGCTCTCAGGCCAAATCCATGGCCACTACCAAGTTATTAGTGTCAATGGAGATCTTTTCCATTCCATCCTTTAAGGGTCTCTCCATCATCCATGCTATTTGAAACTCAGTCTAATGGAAGAATTTGACCATGGCCCCTTTCCAGAGGGCATCTCTGCTACCAGAATAGTAGCTGCTGAAGTCCAGTTGTATATTCCTCTCTCATAACAGATGGAGCCATTGGTGAACCCAGAAAAACAGAATTCCTCAGGTCCTTATAATTGGGAGCTCATTGAGCCAGTGGAAGAGACAGGATTCCAGGGTCTTGATTTGAAGCATCAGCCTTTAACATAGTCTCCAAATGTTTGTAAAGGGCTTCAACACCATTAGATTTTTAATGTACTATTTCCATTTAGCCATAGAAACCTCTGGTGTTCTTCCTAATTTGTTAGAAGGACCATCTTGCATTAGCCAACTCATAACAAGCAACTCTGGACAAAGGGTGATTTATAACCCCATGTCATTTGTCCAGTAGCAAAGAGAGCCCAGTAATAGGCAAGCAACTGCTTTTCAAAGGTGGCATAGTGAGCAACTATTCTGGGGGCACTTAGAACTTTGAAAACCTAACAGCTGCTTATTCTGGCCCCTTCTTAATGCCTGACAAAGGCTCCATTCAGCTAATCTTTAGGAAAAAGACTTCCAGAAACATGGGCTTTGCAGGGTAATAAGAGCCCAGGGGAAAGAGTGCTGAACAGTCTATATCTTCCAGGGCAATCTTCAGTTTGGGGCCCCACTTGAAAGAGGAAGATTTGCTGATAAATCAGTAAATAAGGGTCATCAGGATACCCAACTAAGGAATGTGGCTTCTCCCGTAACAGAAGAGTCCAATAAATCCCTGAGCTTCCTTCCTAGATAATGAAGAAGTAAACTGTTTCTCTCTAACTTTTCTTGAAACTACTCTTGAGTTTTCTTAACTCTCTAATTGCTCCTTCTCAATATCTTTTGCTAGCTCTTCATCCATATTATGTCTACTAACTATAGGTGTCCCACAGGATTCTGTCCTGAGACTTTTTTTCCCTCTCTTTATATTATTTCATGTGGTGACACCATCAGCTCTCATGGATTCAAATATAGCTATTTTTAATTTTTTTCAATTTTTTTTCAAATCTGCTTGTCTTCTCTGCTGACCTCCTGTTTCATATCTCCAAACTGCCTATTAAACATCTTGAATTGGATGTTCTGTAGACATCTTCACTTCAACATGTCCAAAATAGAGACATCATTTCACACACACACACACACACACACACACACACACACACACACACACATTGCTGTCCCCAACTTCTCCCTTCTTCCAAACTTCCCTCTTCCTATTCAGATAAGTTCAAAATGTTGGTGACATCCTTGACTCTTCACTCTCTCACATCACCCTGGCCTTCCATCTCCCTTCTCCCCTCCTCCATATTCAAATTGTTTACAAAGTCTATCAATTTTACTTTCTCTCAAATATTTTTTCTAACATTTATCATATAGTTCTCCTTCTCTATGACTCTGCTAGCTATAGGACCTCATCACTTCATACCTATATTATTGCAGTCACTTACTGATTGGTCTTCTTGCCAGAAATTTCTTATTACCAAGAATATGTAACAAAGATACGATAACACTTAGCTGCTTGGTGCATTTCTAAATGGAAATAGAAAAAACATTTGGAATAAAAAGACAAATAAAAGGTAAGTTAGTCCCTGCCCTCAAGTAGCTTAGATTCCAGTGGAGGAGAGGGAGGAAAGACATAAAAAGTTCAAAGCTGAGTAGAGATGTAAAGCACCATCTACCCTGGGAGTAAGGATAAGTTGGAGTCATGTTGTCATGGGTTGGTCCAGGTTTGAAAAGAACCTGGTGTCTGAGGTGGAAGTTTCCTCAAATGGATGATCACAGAGGAACTCATTGATCAAAGGGCTTTTATTTGTTTAGCCATACCTCAATCAGTGGGCATTCACCTGTTGTCAATTCATTGCTACAAAATGTTGCTTTAAATATTCAAGTTATATATATATATGACCTTTCCATCTCTCACTTCCTTGGAGTATCTACATAGCAACGGGCTTAAAGTTTTTCCTAGAGTTTTCAACATCTGAAGTAATGAATAAATATTTGATTGAATTGAATTGATTTGCATTGTTTTTAGCCAACAATTTGTCAGGCCATCCTATCATAGCCAAAGTTTTGGGTGGCAAACCATTTTTCTGCAAGCAGAATTAGTTTCAAGCCTTAAAATTTTTGCGTGGAGCAATGTATAATGCCAATTGTCTCATAACAATTTTAATATATAATATAATTTAGAGTTGGGAGAGGCCTAAAAAGAAATTGAGTGCAAGAGTTCTTAAATCTTTTTTTTAAAGACTTGACGAAATCTTTTGGGATCTGGGTGAAGCCTACAGATTCTTTAGGATAATGGTTTTAAGTGAATAAAATGAAATATAGAAGATTCCAGAAGAAATCCATTGTCAAAATATTTATTCCTAAAATATGAAAAGCAGAACTCTACATCATAGCACTCTACATGTGATCAAACCAGCACGGTGGGATTGTTTCTTTCTGTGATCTGAATACTAGGTTTCTATTTGGACTTCCTAAGACTTTTCTTAGTGCTTATAAGTGGTGTACAAAAGCTTTTCTAACCAGCACTCACCCTTATTGATAACATTCTTTTCAATCACCCATCACACATAGCAGCATTAACTTCTTTTTTTTTTTTTTTTTAAAAATTTTTATTTTATTTGAATAACATATGTGTGGGTAATTCTTCAACAATAACCCTTACATAGTTTTCCGTTACAAATTTTTCCCCCCAACTCCCCACCCCTCCCCCTAGATGGCAGGATATCGACTACATGTTAATTATGTTAAAATATTGGCAAATCGAATATATGTATACATATTTCCAAACTTATCATTGGTGTGCAAGAAAAATCTTATCTACACGAACGATATATCAGATAAAGGAAACACAATGTAAGCAAACATCAATCAAGGAGTATGAGAATGTTATGTTGTGGTCCACATTTCGCATCCCTCCCTCTGGGTGTATATGGCTCTCTTCAGTGAACAATTGGAGGTGGTTTGAAACATTTCATTGTTGAAGAGAGCCATGTCCATCAGAATTGATCGTCATATAGTACTGTTGTTGCTGTGTATAATGATCTCCTGGTTCTGCTCATTTCACTCAGCATCAGTTCATGTAAGTCTCTCCAGGCCTCTCTGAAATCATCTTGCTGGTCATTTCTTACAGAACAATAATATTCCATAACATTCATATACCATAATTTATTCAGCCATTCTCCAATTGAAGGGCATCTATTCAATTTCCAGTTTCTAGCCACTACAAAAAGGGCTGCCACAAACATTCTTGCACATGTGGGGCCTTTTCCTTCCTTTATGATTTCTTTGGGATATAAGCCCAATAGAAAGCATTAACTTCTAATAAGACTACTTGCACATTAATTTGGTATAAATCTTTTCTGGGCAAATTATTCATTCCCCAAAACCAAATGGTAGTCAAAGAAATTGGTTGACAGAAAGACCTCACTAAATATTTCCTAATTCATTGATGGATTATTGGCCTTCAATTAAAATGATTCAAGTCAAGATCAGTTCCAGCAAAAACCACAAGTAGGGAAAAATCACTTCTTTCCTTCACCTCCCCTTTCTGTGTTATTCTACTTTTTTGACCCACCTTCCCTTGCTAGAGAACCAATGTCCAAATGTTTTCCTATTATTTTGTCATAGAAGAAAGTGAGCATCCATACATTCAAAATAGTAATTGAATGATTTAACCTGGACAACAAACCTTGCTGGGCACTATGTATCTGTATAAATGTGAAAAAATATGATCTCAGTGTCAAAAAATTTATTTTATCTTTCAGGATGGACCATAAAAGAAGAATATCACAAAGTAATAGAATGTTAAAAGTAATATTTTAGATTATCTATGGGAAGGATTTTAAATGCACATAGATGCATCATTGATTTCCATGAATGTTAAATTAAGAATTCTGAATCTTAGGCTGGATGATTTTGGGGACTTCTTAAAGAAGAAAAAGGTACTTTCTAGGAATATGCAGGGGTAAACCTATGATTGTACAGAATAACTCTAATATATGTATGATTACAAATATGCATCTATAACATTTAACATTCCTTGGACTAAATTTCGCTGTTTGTAAATCAAGGGGTTTTGGATATGATCATCTTTTAAGTCTTTTCCAATTCTAAATTTTATGATTATATCATCCTAATTTCCCCCTCTCCAATACATATTTCACACACCTGCCAAAACAGTGTGGCTGCATGGTCTCCACTTAAAAATCTTTAATGATTTCCTATTACTTTTAGTACAAAATATAAAATTCTCAATATAGCATTTAAAGCTTTCCATAATTTGATTCCTACATTCACTTCCATTCCTTTTTCATATTATTCTTTTACATTTTGCATTACTTTGTCAATTAAACTAGCCTGCTAATCTATGTTCCCAATCTCTGTGCCTTTGCTCAAGTGATGCTCCATGCCTAGAAAGATGCACTCCTTCCTCACTTTCACTTCCTACAATTAATTTTGTTATTAGCCCTCTCTACCTTTTTGTTTTATGTTACCCTGTGTGCATGTTTTGTATTTTCTTGCATATACTTTATACGCATTTGCTTTTGTGCATATTGTATCTCTCAGAACTATTATATAACTCCATTAAGGACAAGAATTATTTCCTTTGTACCATCCACATCCAGAGAAAGAACTATGGAGATTGAATGTGGATCAAAACATTGTATTTTCATCTTTTTTTGTTTGTTTGCTTGTTTTATTTTTTCTTTTCTCATGGTTTTTTTTCCCTCTTGATCTGATTTCTTTTTTTTTGCATAGCATAATGAATATAGAAATGTGTTTAGAAGAATTGCACATGTTTAGCCTATATCATATTGTTTGCTGTCTTGGGGAGGTGGGAAAGGGAAGTAGAGGGAGGAAAATTTGGGACACAAGGTTTTGCAAAGGTGAATGTTGAAAACTAACTTTGCATATATTTGGAAAAATAAAATACTATTTAAAAAAAAGATTATTTCATTTGCCTTTGTGGTCCTCATACCTAGCCCAGTACCTTGTACATAATGAATGCTTAATAAATATTTGTTAAATTGATATAAATTCAATTCAATTCTATGATCCTGCTGATTTGAAGGTAACATTTATATTTTAAAATTATTTTTATTGGTGATATTTTAAGGAATCTCAAAATTTCCAAGTTCTAATATTTTCCCCATTTTTCTAGGTTTTTCACAGCAAAAAAATATAGGAAATTAAAGAAATAAAGGAAATCCATTTAGCAGATGAAGAAAATAATACAGTGAACCTACCTTTTATTATAGTCAATGAAGTCAAATAATTTTTTTTATTTAACAAATCTCAATTCCTTTGCTATATTTAATTGGATTGAATTAAATTTGATTCAATTCAATCCAATTAGGAAGTCATATTAAAAGTTCAACTATGTGTAAAGTTCAAAGTATGATGAAAATATCGCTGGGGGTATTAATATTTGGATCCTCATATCAACTTTTATCAGCTAACACCTTAGATAACAGTCAAGAAAAACACTGGGAAATGGAGCTTGGAAAACAATCTTCCAGTTTCAAGCATGACCTATATGGATAGACAATGGGAAAACTCCCTGGTACAATGGAAGATTCTGGATTTGAAGTCTGATAGCGATACAAAAAATTGGACAATTTTTTTCCACTTCTTTGGGTCTTACTTTCCTTATCTTTAAAATGAGGAGTTTGGTATGACAGCTAGGTGATGCAATGGATAGAGTACCAGCCCTGAAGTCAGAAGGACCTAAGTTCAAATGGAACCTCAGACACTTAACACTTCCTAGTTGTGTGACCCTGGGCAAGTCACTTAGCCCCAATTGCCTTAAAAAAATGAGGTGGTTGGGTTAAATAGCCTCTGAGGTCTTTTCTGGATCTAAATATATGATACTATAACTATTGGATTATATTATTTGGCTTCTGCAATGCCCCAAGGTCTTTTAGAGGTTAATGAACTCCATTTTCCAAAACTTTCTGGATTGTAGACTGTTGTTTTATCTCAATGAGAATATCTTCTCATTCTGGCATCCTGATCAGGCTGAATTGGTCCAGACCATCTTGAGTGCCTGCTCCAGCCTGGCTTTTTGACAAATTGAAGAAGTGCCAATTCTAAAGGAAGAAGATAGAATTCCAGGGACAAAAAGAGTTTGTAGTTTTCAGAGCTAGAAGGGGTCTTATTAATCATGTAAGCTGCCCTCTCTACCCCTATCTTGTTTTAAAGTTAATGAAATAGAGGCTTAGGAAAGTGAAGTAATATAATAACCAAAGTCACCTGGATTAAATAGTCGTACCCAAATCCTCTGATGGCAAATTCAAGGCTTTTTCTACAATCCTGCATTATCAGTCCTTAATTTCTCCATGATGTTTAACTTAACTAGTCTCACTCATTCTCTTCAGCATACTCTATAGCACTAAGGCTTCAGATCTTTGGACTAAACATCTTTAGTAATTTCAAATATTCCCCATATGGTCTGGTTTTCAGGCCGTTCACTGATATGGTTGCCCAGCATGAAATAGGAAGATTAGAGTCAGTCAGTCAATAAATATGTATTAAGCACTTATTATGTTCCAGGCACTGTTCTAAGTACTGAGACAAAGAAAAAGCATAAAGCAATCCCTATACTTAAGAAGCTCATACTCTAGAGTGACCAAATGAAAATTGTACATTAAAAATCATATTTTTCTGGGTTCTAATGGTATTGAAGCCTTTTACAAACATTTAGAGACCATATTAGAGACTGATGCTTCAAATCAAGACCCTGGAATTCTGTCTTGTCCACTGGCTCAATGAGTTCCCAACTATGAGGATCTGGCTCTTGAAGAACATGTTAGCCATGTAATATGAGTGAGTGATGGATAAGGAGAACCTTAGAATATAGAGGCTGAAAGGGAAGGATGAGAGGACAGGATACCCAATGCAAAGGTTTGAGAAAAGCACTGCAGTTGAAGTGGAAAATGATGAGGTAAATGCCTTAAATGGCAGAGGATCTAGATGGAGCTCTTCAAAGTACTTATATTCTATCCTTTCCAGTAGAGGGAGGGAGAGGTCCTAGGGGGAGGGGAGTGCTGAAGAGAGAGGAGTTTCAAATGTCATTTAGCAGAATGATGAGTTTCTGAAGATCCAGAAGTCCAAGAGAGCAGTCAGGTGGGAAATGAAAATTAACTTCTTAATTCTGGACATTATGCTATCATTTATGAAATCTGAGGTTATTTTAGCACCCTGTGTGACGTTAATGATTCCTTCTGATTTTAATACATTTTCATTTGAACTGCGGTAAAGTCAGAAAGACCCCCATCCTTTATTTACTTAATTACTTCTTAGATCTGAAATATCCCAATTAAAAAGGATTTTGCTAGTGTTGACCCATCACTGGAGTCTATCAAGATTGTTGAAATGTTGATGCTAGTACGTATCATATTACAGGGTTGTGTCATCTGCAGAGTTGATGAGTATGGCATCTTTATTTTCATCCAAGAGTAGTAATATGTTGCAAACTTATGCTGTCCTAGGTTGACAGTAATCCATTAATCAATGCTTTTTGGACGTGAACATTCAATTAGTTTATCTTAAGCCCCTTCTACTCTAAAATATTATTATTCTATGAACCCAACTACTTATATGCTATTATCCAGCCAGCATTTCCCCTCTTTTTTACACAAGAGTAACATGAATTGATTTCTTAAGTCTGGACACACTGTCTCTACATAATTCCCTGGATCAATCAAACTAGTAAACTCAACCTACATAGAGATGATAGTTGAAAACATAAAAATGGTTAAATCCTTTGTAATAGAAATCAGAAGGAAAGGCACAGAAGGAATGGGAAGGCGGTGCGATGTAGCAGAAAGAGGAAAACATTTCGAATTAAAAAAATCCCAGTTCACATCCTACCTCTGATGCTTAATACTAGTGTGACACTAGGCAAGTTACCTCACCACTCTGAATCAGTTTCCTTACTTGTAAAATGAGAGGACTATGGGACCTCAAAAGTCCTTAGACAACTTTGTGTAGTGTTACAAGATGTAAAGGGACAGGCGTCATTTTTAAGAAAGAGAAAGGAAAGCAAATGGTTAATAGTTCTCTCTCCCCCTCCCTCCTCCTCTCTCTTCCCTCCTTCTTATTCCCCTTCCCTCTCTCCCTTCTTCTTCTTCTTCTTCTTCTTCTTCTTCTTCTTCTTCTTCT
>JAJPUD010006776.1:19157-48915 GCA_023553655.1 Myrmecobius fasciatus
TTCTTCTTCTTCTTCTTCTTCTTCTTCTTCTTCTTCTTCTTCTTCTTTTCTTCTTCTTCTTCTTCTTCTTCTTCTTTTCTTCTTTCTCTTCTCTCTCTCTCCTCTGTTCCTCCTCCTCTTCTTCCTCCTCCTCCTCTTCTCTTTCCCTTTCCGTCTCTCTGTCTCTGTCTGATTGTTTCTCAATATCTGTCCTTGTCTTTCTGTATGTGTGTGTATCAATCTCGCTGCCTCTGTCTCTCAATATACCTGTTTCTCTTTTTCTCTTTCAATATCTTTGTTTCTCTGTATGTGTGTCTCTTTTGATCTCTGTTTGTATATCTCAATCTCTTTTTCTTTTTTTCTCTTGTCTCTAAATTTCTCTCTCAATCTCTCTCTCTCTTCCTTCTTTTCTTTCTTCCCTCCCTCCCCCCATCTCTCTCTCTCAATCTCTCTCTCTGTGCATCTCAATCTCTCTCTCTCTCCCTCTCCCTCTCTCTCTTTCTGTTTCTCTCTGTGTTTTTTCTCTCTGTATACACACAAATATACACAATCACAATACACATATACACATATGCACACTCAAATATATGATACATGTGTATATATACAAATATAAACAGGACACAAGTAACTATTTGATCATTGTTAGAGTTTAAAAATTGAACTAGAGTTATATATTGCTATGTGACTCAGCTTATTTCAATCTAAAATTAAGTCTTTTTTTTTCTTCTTCAGGGATAAATTAGCTGTAGAAAGGAGTCATAGAATCATAGATCTAGACCTGGAAAAATGAATAGTGAGAAGAGTCTCAGGACAGATATCCTCTTATACTAGCAAAACCTGAAGGGAAAGAAAATTCTCTCTGTTATTAAAAAATTAATAGCTCTATCAGGGGCTGAATCCATCTCAGACACATGGTCATCCATGCCAGTTATTACACAGCTGATCTAAGACAGATGTGTTGGGCTTATTCCTGGAACCCTCAGAGCTTCAAGACAGGCTTTTTGCATATATAAGTAATGCATATTTAGGTCTGGTGGGTTTTTTAATGTACTGTATAAATTTCATTTTGTAATAGAGAAAAAAATCTAGGCAATGCATTTCTGGACTATTACTGAATTTCTTGGCTGATTAAATTCAATTTTTAAGCTCTATGCCTCACAACATCACCGGGAGCCCCCAAAATGCACACCATGCTGTGTGGAATGGTTGTGTAATATCTTTCATCATGCACTTGAGGAATTACAATATGTCTTGAGATATTGCTATACTGCAGATGTGATATTGGTTTCCAGATAAGTGCAGGGAAAGATGTAAAGCATCATTTTCTAAGCCCTGAATTCATATACATTTGGTACTACTATTGATAGTTTTTGGCATTTAGGGGCAGGAACAACTATTAAGCTAGCTCTAATTCTTTTGTTAATTAACAAAAATATATTTTCTTTCTATCCCTCTCCATCCTCATTCCATTGAAAAAGGCAAAAACTAAAAATTCCCTTCATTGACTGTATTTCAAGAATAGGTCTCACTCTGCATCCC
Organism: Myrmecobius fasciatus; assembly: GCA_023553655.1. Lineage (NCBI taxonomy): Eukaryota > Metazoa > Chordata > Mammalia > Dasyuromorphia > Myrmecobiidae > Myrmecobius > Myrmecobius fasciatus. Next base: position 20,679 of record JAJPUD010006776.1, read on the forward strand.
CAAATATGTCAATTCTGAGTGAGAAAATAGACTATGTTTCATCATTGGTTCTTTGGAATTAAGTATAGTCATTGTATTTTTCATAGTTCTTTCAGCTTTCAAAATTTTTTCCACAGTTTTGTTAAGGATAAATTGTTCTTTTGGTTTTTTCTCACTTCACTCTGCATTGATTCATACGTCTTCCCATATCTCTTCAAAATCCCCTATTTCCTCAGTTCTTACAGAACAATAGATCTCTATCACATTCATATACTCAGTTTCTTCAACCATTCACTAGTTAATGGTGTTTCTTTAGTTTTCATATTTTGACATAACAGAAGGAATTGCTATCAATATTTTTGCACATATAGAACCTTTTTTTGTTGTTGTTATTGTTGTTCTATGTAGTCCTAGTGGTGGTATAACTGGGTCATGATGGTTATGCACTGGTTAATAATTTATGTGTATAATTCCATATTGGAATTATATTAAACTATACTGGATCATAGATCTAAAAATTGAGTCAAATCAGGACTTTCCACCCTATTTCACCAAGATTTCACATTTATTAAGCACCTATTGTATGAGAAAGATTACTTGAAGTGCTAAAGATATAGACAACATGAAAAAGAAAAATAGAGGAAGTATACACTTAAGGAAAAACTCCTTCCTTTCTCTCTCCCATCACCTAGGTTGAGAAACCCAAGATCGAGGTTGCATGCAATATGTGCAAAGTGTCCTTCATTCAAGAAGGGATCTGAATGTTGGTATTAGGCTAAGATTTTGGATTTCTGGGTAATGACTAAAATTATACTTCAGTTCGATTCAAATTCAACTCAATTCAATTTATTGAATTACTACTTCGTGCAAAACACTTTTAAAAATTCACCTTCAGGAATTCACAAGAAAAAGAAAAAGAAATCAGTCCTTTTTTAAGGATCGTCTAATCTTCTTGGGATGATAATATACATATATGAAACCACAAAAAGCATTTCCCCTCACATCAAAAGGGAAAAATACATGAGAAAGAAAAAGCAAACAAATAAAAAAAGGTAAAAAATACTATGCTCCAATCCACATTCAGTTGCTATTAGTTTTCTCTCTAGATGTGATTGGCATTTTCTATCCCAAGTCTATTGGAATTTCTTGAATCACTGCATTGTTGAGAAGAGCCAAGTTCATCACAGTTGATCACCACATAATCTTACTATAATTGTGTACAATGTTGTCTTAGTTTTGCTCACTTTACTCAGCATCAGTTAAAGGTAAGTTGGTTTTTCCTACATTTTTAAAGCTCAAAAGGTCACCATCTTGATCATTACAACTCTAATACTCCATCTAAAAGTAAGAAAAGATAAAGCAGAAGGCCTTGCAAAAAGGCAGAATAATACAGGCACCTTGTCCATGGTCACAAGTCTGCCTAAGCAGAAGGCCCCTGCTGCCATTACCCTTATCTCTTTCCCCAAGGGGAGGCTTTCAGAATTTATTGACTCAATCACCATCAGGAAGAAGCAGTCTTGTCAGCTCATGCTTTTTGTACCAGACTCAAGTCTGGCTCAGGAGCTGGAAATAGCCATAAAATAGCTGCACATGTTCTGAAATTGAGAGCAAGACATTTCCATTACATATCATATGGAACTCCCAGAAGCAGGATCACCAAATCCCTACATGTGCACCTGCTCCTAGAACTGGCATGTCATTGGCAAGTTCCCCATTACACACAGATTTCAAGTATTTGGCAATAGCTCCTAGTGTTAAGAATATTGGGCCAGGAATCACAAGGCAAGTTCAGGTCCTAGGCCCTGCTACTTAATGATAGCTGACTGTCTCTGTCTGTCTGTAACTATCTGTCTCTCTGTCTCTGTCTCTCTTTGTATATATATAACCAGTTTGTGTGTGTGTGTGTGTGTGTGTGTGTGTGTGTGTGTGTGTGTGTGTAGGGGTATGTGTGTGTGTAGAAACAGAGACAGACAAACTGAGAGAAACAGAGAAAAAGGGAGGGAGAGAGAGACAGAGAACAAGAGAGACAAAAAGAGACAGACAGAGAGAAAGGGAGGAGGAAGAGGGAGGGAGGGAGAGAGAGAGAGAAAAAGAGTGAGAGAGAGGGGAGGGGAAGGAGGAAGGACGGAGGACAGAGAGGGAGGGAGGAGGGATACTACTGGGGTCATAGGAGATATTCATAAGAGGCATGAAAGTAATATGGTCAGAAGTAAGCAGATTAGAATAAGGGAAATGGTAAGATGAGACCAGTAAACAGGGAGGAAGGGAGGTCAAGAGGAGAGAAATAAAATTGTGTGCTCTTTGATAAGGTTAATCTGATAAACTAAATTGGGCTTCTATGTGAATGGTTTGTAAGAGTTTAATATATTGTCCTTCCATAACATTTAATGTGAACTGGGGCCTTTGATAATTTTAGCCAGAGGAGCAAGAAATACAGGGATTGCAGAATTCATAACCAAGCCACTGGAGAAAATAATTTTAGGTGTGTATAGAAGAGCAGTTTTCCCTTCTCTTCAATCACACCATATGGGTAGATTCTATCCTGCCAATTTGCAAAGCTGGTCCTGGATCTAAATGAAAGTGGAGAGTGAAAAAAAAAAAAAAAAGAAAGAAAGAAAGTGGAGAGTGAAAAATACCTGTTCATTTGGTATTACTTTGTATCCCACACATTAGAATATGTACCTCTAAAGTTCTTTTTTTTTTAAATTGAGGCTCCATGAAGTAAGTGATACATGCTGATTACTCAGGATAATATGACAAATTTCGAATCCAACTTGTTTGTTGTCTCCTATACCATCACATGCTACAATTTTGAGATTCTGACAAATGCTTTCCTTTTATCTTGCCAGTTAACAATTCAATTGGAAAATTACAAGCATTTTCAGTGTTTATTTTGGTTTTTAAAAATTCATGAACTCACAAAGAAGAAGAGGAGGATAACTAGCCATTCATGACTCTGAAATTCAGACACATCTAACATTTTAATATAGAGGCTTTGGTCCATTTGTCTTTTCAAATAAATCACCTAGTGATAGAGTTATGAGGACCACCAGAATTAGGGTAGGGGCATAATGGAGCTTGAGAGTTGGTAGACATACCTGAGGACATATTTTTCTTCTTAGAGGTGAGAATTAAGTTCTCAGTCACCTGGAGGCTGCAGCTGATTTTGTATGTTATGAATCCCCAAGCACCTTTGCCAAGTGAAGAGGAATATGAAAAGGATAGAATGTAAATGCTTGGTAATTAAACAAGCAAATAAATGAATGAATAAACAAATAAATAAATCAAAATGATTGTCATTTCAATAGTAATTAGAGCAAGAGAAATAGCTGAATGTGTTGAAAACAAGAAAGGTGAGATAGAAAAGTTCCATTTCAATGCCCATCAATTGGACAGTGGCTGAATAAATTATGGTATATGAATGTTATGGAATATTATTGTTCTGTGAGAAATGACCAGCAGGATGATTTCAGAGAGACCTGGAGAGACTTGCATGAACTGATGCTGAGTGAAACGAGCAGAACCAGGAGATCATTATACACGGCAACAACAATACTATATGATGATCAGTTCTGATGGACATGACTCTCTTCAACAATGAAATGTTTCAAACCAGTTCCAATTGTTCAGTGAAGAAAGTCATATACACCCAGAGAGAGGGATGTGAAATGTGGGCCACAACATAACATTTTCATGCTCTCGATGGATGTTTGCTTACATTGTGTTTCCCTTATCTGATATGTCTTTCTTGTAGATACGATTTTTCTTGCACAACAATGATGTGTGGAAATATGTATACATATATTCAATTTCTTAAGTATTTTAACATAATTAACATGTAGTGGATATCCTGCCATCTAGGGGAGGGGTGGGGAGTAGGGGGGAAAAATTTGTAACAGAAAGCTTTGTAAGGGTTAATGTTGAAGAATTACCCATACATATGTTTTGCAAATAAAAAGTATTAATAATAAAAAAAAGAAAAGTTCCATTTCATGAGCCAATGCTGCTATAGTGTTTTGAAAAATCCTGTTTTTTACCCTCAAGTGAGTGTTCACCATATTTTTGTATGGATTTTGGTTGGCTCAAGATTTCCCTTGACCCTGGCAGGCAAAATCTGCAAGGTGCAATGAGCATCACCAATATGAAAGTTCCTGGTCCCTTCATTCAGTAGGGCATCCTAGCTCTATCTATTGATAGTCTCTATTTTTTTCCAGTGTGAAAATGCAATTGCTACTAAGTTGTGGTGTGATTTGAGGGGAATAAGTAATCAGGAAAAATTCAAACAAGATGTGATAACTTGATACTTTCAAAATCTTATTCCCTAAGACTTTATGTTGGTAAGCAGTCTAATGTTCCCTGTGAGTCACCCAAATCAAAATAGCCAATGTCAGGGATGCCTGGAAAGTGCTGATTCAGCACTGCCCATGAAAGGTAGTAGAATTCTTCTTGAAATTTGTAGTGCAGAGGTATTCCAAAAACACTGGATTGACCTTAGTTTGAAGGACTTGCAATCGAAGCAGAGAAAAAACTAATGAATAAGGAATTTGAAACTTGAAGCAGTTTCTCTAGATTTCTTAAAATTCATTGGTTCAACCCACAACTAGCTCTGATATTATACTTGCTATCCTTATAAATGAATAAGAGACTTTTCCAGCTATCACTCTAACATTAAAAAAAAAAGCTACAGTCACCTAATAAAACCCAAGTTTAATTAAGATGCCTTTTCTTCCAGATTGTAGACCACAGTGCTCCAAGCAATCAGTAGGAAAGCTCTCCTCTGTTTTTGCTATTACTGATAACTCCCTTTATCTCTCTCTGGTTAAATCAAACCTCCTTTGTGATAAATTCTAGAAAGGATATGTTCCAATGATTTCAAAAATAATCTTGTACATCCAATATATGAGACCTATTTGGATTTTAAAAGTTGTATTATTTGTCTTGCTGAAAGAAATAATAAATCAACCATTAAAAAACTGATAATGGGTTCTATCATTCCATCAACTTTTTTTTATACTAATGTTCCATATGTTTAATAATAAAGAAAAAAATGATAGTTTACTTTGATAAGCTATTTTATTTTCATACTTTTAAACAGAGAAGCAAAACTGTTAAAAAAAAAACAAAACACTGCTTTAAAGATGCTTTAAAATGTGTGTCATGGAAATATGTTTTGCATAATTGCACACGTATAACCTATATCAAATTGCTTACCAGATTAGGTAGGGGAAAGTGAAGGAGGGAGATATAGAATTTGGAGCTCAAAAAATTTTTAAAATGAATATATTAAAGTTTTATGTGTAATTGGGGAAAATTTTTTAAAATTGTTTATATACTATAAGTTTCCTTTAAATTGTTCTAAATATTTGGGGTAAGGGCAGCTTAGGATCAATTTCCTTCTAATTTTGAAGGAAAAATGATTCTCCTCAAAATAAAAGCAACAGTGAAACCCCCTAAAAATTCTGAAAAATACCATTATTCTCCTAGACATTAAGACAACAGTGGAATTACTACATCCATAAATTGCAAAAAAAAAAATAGATAACTTTATGTATATCTAATCAACAAACATTTTTGGGGTACTGGCTTATGTATAGAGCACTGTACTAGGAACTGGGTACCTAAACAGACATATTATACCTTCTCTTTGACATTAATTGTATTATTTCTTAGGTGTTTCCTTTAAGAGTGAAGATAAGGGGAAATTTAGAGATATTCAGATATGACCTTGGTTAACTTAGTCTTGTACCAGTTTCCATTAGTGGTTATATTCCCAAGCAATCTGACGTAGCTCCTTGGTTCTTTTCTACTACTGCCAGAAAAACTAGAAGAATTTCTCCTTAGGAAACATATAAATAGCGCATGATTCCAAAGACAAAATTCAATAAGCAAACTTCCCCAAATCTGCTAATCCTTATCCTATCTTGTCAGTCTTATAGCACTCTGAGAACTAATCTTATGGTCTTCATACTCTGGCATTTTCCATTTCTATGCTCCTGCTTTTACCGTTCATACCTGAAATTCAGTCCCTTTTTTACCTCACCTCTGCCTAAAAATATCTCTTTCTTCCTTGAGGATACAGTTCAAGTACTGTCATCTAGATAGTCTTTCCTGATTCTATTCTCTCCCAGGCAGTTTTGGATTTAGGTACTTTATATGTATTTGTATTTGTAATTTCATATTATGTTGTATATATAATTTTAAGGGCAACTAGGTGATGCAGGGAAAAGAAAGTCAGTCCTAAAGTCAGGAAGATTCATCTTCTTGAGTTCAAATCTGACCTTCAACACTAGCTGTGTGACCCTGGGCAAGTCATTTAACCCAGTTTGCTTCAGTTTTCCTATCTATAAAATGAACTGGAGAAGGAAATGGCAAACCATTCTAGTATCTTTGCCAAGAAAACTGCAAATAGGTCACAAAGAATGGGACATGACGGAAAACTACTGAACAACAAATATATACTTTTATATGCACTTTTATATATACTTTTATATCCCTCCCTTAGCCACAATGTCAAACACAGTGCTTGGAACTTGATAGGCATTTAATAAATACTTATTGATTAATTGGTTGACTGCTAAGCTCACAGCAATAGAACAATAAGAAAGAACAGGATCCTACAATTTGAGTTTGTCACTCAGGCCTCTCTGAAATCATCCTGCTGGTTGTTTCTTGGAATGTATTTCTTTAATGGAGTTGGAATTGATGAGGCTTTCCAATTGTACTACTTAGGTGATTTTTGTTGCATCTATATATTTTGCTATATTTTTCTCTTTGTTCTTGACGTGTTTTCTTGCTGTTTTGATTTTGTAGTGAGTTTGGCTTCTGACAAGTACATAGGGTTTTGTTTACTTCATTTCTTATTTCTGCAACAAGGGTTTTCTATGGAACCTGATCCACTACTAGTCTAAGCCCTGGAGAGGTTAGGTAAGGATATATATATAACCTTTGGAAGAAATCAAAGCTATCAGCATTTAAAAATACTCTAAATAACTAATATTGGAGATATGCATATTAAAGCAACTCTGCCTCATACTCTTTGGCTTGTCAAATATGACAAAACAAAAAAAAAAAGAAAAATGACAATTGATGGAGGGACTGCAGGAAGACAGATACATTAATGCACTGTTGGTAGAGCTATGAATTCTTCCAATTATTCTGCAAAGCAGTTTGTAGCTATGGCCAAAAAGTCACTGAACTATGCTTACCTTTTGACCTAATGATATGATCTATACATTAAAGAGATCAAAGAAAGAAGAAAGGGTCAATATGTATAAAAATATTTATAAAATCTCTTTTGTAGAGGTAAAGTACTTAAAAATAAAGGGACAGCCATCATTTGGGGAATAGATAAATAAATTATTTTATGTGACTATAAAGGAATATTATTGTGTGATTTAAAAAATTACAAAAAGGATGGGTTTAGAGAAACCTGGAAAAACTTGTATGAACAGCTATAAAGTGAAATGTACAGAGTCAAGAAAACAATTTGTATAATAATAATCATACTCTAATGATAAACAATTTGAAAAGACTTTAACAACTTTAAAGAGCAGTTACCAATCACAATTCCAAAAGACTGATGATAAAAAATGCTACCTACCATCAGACAGACATCTTAAATCAAAATAATTTGTTTAATTTGTTTCACTTAACAAGGATTTGTTGCCTCTCCCTCCTGTTATCCTAAATTAAAAACAAAACAAAACAAAAACACATTCTTTTTTAAATATAATTTTGCCATTTATTAAAGATAAAAGGAAATTTACATATTACTAGGGTGGATGTGGTTGTTCATTTTTACATAAAGAATTAAATCTTGGCAGAATATTTGCTACCTTTTAATGTTGTCAAACTTTATGTGACTCCTCATTCATTTACATGACCCCATATGAAATGGTGACCCACGTTTAAGAAGCTTTGCTACTACACTAACAGCAATACTGTATAATGATCAACTGTGAATGACCTAGCTACAATACAGTGAAACAAGACAATTCTGAAATGTCATTCCCCTCCAGAGAAACAACTGATAGAATCTGAATACTGATCAAAGCATAATTTTTAAAACTTTCTTTATTATCTTGTTTTTTCTGTATTTTCTTGTACAAAATGACCAACACAAAAATATTTCCCCTGATTGTACACATATTCTATATCAAATTGTTTGCTTTCTCAATAAGTGGAAGAGGAGGAAATAGAGGCAGAGAGAGAATTTGGAATTCAAAAATTTTAAAAAGAAATATTTTTTAAAGTGTTTTACATGTAATGGGGGAAATAAAATTATATATATATGTTTATGTATCTATACATATATATGCACTTGTATGTGCACATGTGTATGTGTATCTATGTAAATCATATGGAAGGTGGGAAACATATATATGCATAAGTGTATATGTATCTATATAAAAACATTTGGAATCTGGGAAACATATATGTACATATATGTATGTGTGTATATAAAAATACTTGGAAGCTGGGAAACATTCTTTCAAGTTCTTTCAATGGACATCCTTATATAGTTTTTTTTTTCTTTAAAATGAATAGTAAGAGGAGATTTCCCAAAAAGTTTGAATTACAATTTTCAATTGTCAACAAGTCTCTTTGGAGAACTGAAGAAACTTCAAAATTGTTCTTGTATATCAAAAGAAGTTTAAACACAATCTTTTGAATGTGAAATTATATCACCATCCAAAAGGACCTCACAGGAAGAAAAAAACCAATTTCCTAGAAATACAATTTTAATGAAGAGAAACATTTGAAGATATATCTTGAAATTTAGGATCTTTTGGACCCATCACCTCAGTCACCGAGATATTACATTAATTGTGGCAGATTTGTACCCATCTTTACCTTCTCATCCTGTGTAATCCTTGTTCATGTCTTTCTATGAGTTCCAAGATCAATTCAATTTGTGGAGACTTTCAGGAGAAAATGTGGTGAGTGAAGATACTAGATGGCAGAATCCACAAAATATGAATGGTCCCAAGAAAAGTTTCCAGTTTCCATGATACGTTGAGACAAGTGAGCAGTTCAATCAGTTCATCAGACATAGAATTGACTTTGTGACAGGCATACTTCCTTTTTCAACTAAACACTTCTTTGAAGTATTTTCACCAGTTCTTAAGAAGTGATTGTCTGAATAAAAACCAGAGGTCAGAAATATCTTCAGTCCTTAGATCCATATGGGAATCTAAGAGTAAAGTGGTGGTGAATCAAGACAAAGGAATGGGAAAAGGAAAAAAGGACAGAGAAAGAAAGGCTGAGGGAAGAGGAAATGAGAGACAGAATTTTAGAAAAGAGAAGAGAATAATAAAGAAAAAAGAAGGCAAAGGGAAGTGTGTGTGTGTGTGTGTGTGTGTGTGTGTGTGTGTGTATGTTCAAGATATTAGGAGACATCTTGTTTCCCAAAACTAAGGACCAAGAACAAATTGTGTCTTGAGCTTGGTATAAGGACAATTCTTTGCACTTACCTTCTGGAACTGATAGGCCCTGAACTCAGGCAAGTGCCAAGAGGTCCAGACAGGAAGCCTTGCTCTGAATGGACTTTTTGTCATTAGACAACTTTGCCTCACTGTTGCTGTTGTGTCTCACCACTGTTGTTAGTAGTGCTTGATTTTGTCTAGCCACAAGTATAAAAATCAAAGTTCAGTCACATTGAAGCAAATCTCTCCATTTAGGGGCAAGGCTACAGCACATGTGATTAATCTATCTCCTTACTTGCAGATCATTTCCCTCATTTTGAAATTAAACTTCTGATTCCTGACTCTCCTCTCTCTAGCCTGCTGTGTTTGGCTCAGATAACCCACAGATTTGAGCTGGTTCTATCTAGTTGACATTTAATTGATATCAGAAGTGGATGAGACATAGAACCAGGGCATTGGACTTTGCAGTATCAGTGGGAATGGATTAGACACCACTGGAGATTTATTTCTGTGGAGTCAGACCCTAACACATATGGTGAGTCCTCCTTTCTTTGCTCTGCTCCAATCCCAAGCTCCAGCCTTGGTTGAGCCACTGTTCTTTGTGAGAAAAACTCCAGAGTCCCTTCAGTGACTTGATTTATTTTGTATCACTCTGGTAAGGATATCCTTTCTTAAATTGCACATCTCTTTTAATTTCCTTCTCTGCCTATCTCTGCTGTTTTTTTTAACTGCATACCTCTGTAAAATTATAACTGTATGTCCCTTGTCTCTCTGCTTGCCTCTGTTGTTTTTTAAACTGCACACTTCTATAAAGTTGAAACTGCATAACTAATTATGTTGCATCTGCATGGACTGTGACTACGTACTTCATTCTGTCTGCATCTGTCTTATCATTTTGTCTCTGTTAGTGTCTTTGTAAAATGTAAAATGTCTGTGTGATGCAAAATATCTGTGTAGATTCTGTCACCTTGAAAGATTTAAAAATGCAACCACCCAGAAAAACTTCTAAGGACTTATAGCCAAAGAGTTTAGAACATTGGAAAATATTAATGAACTTTCATACTTGAAGCAATTATCCCAGTAAGCAGGACTAATTTCTACTTTAGGCTTTTGACAGGAAATTAGGCAAAAAAAAAAGTCAGATAAACAAAAAACTGCTAAAAATGTCTTAGCATGTTTTGGAGGTTTGAAGAATAATCATTTTAAGATTACAGGAGAACTCCTGGGATTTAGAGCAATTGCAGGAACTCACTCCCTTCTGAAATAGTAAGTTTGGAGTACCACTCTGGAGAATTTGTTTTAAAGAAAAATAAGAATTAAATTTTATAAAAGTTTTAAAAACAAATGGCAAGATGAATAGCTTTATTGTTCTAAGGCAATGAAGGAAGGCAACTCGTTTTGAAGTAATTCCAGAGTGAAGAAAGGAAAAAATAGGTAAATAGTTTGAACCTCATAGCAACTTCTTGTTAACCTTTCCTTGACATTTACTTCTTTTTTGAACAATTGTTTAAAACCAAAATCCCCTGTGACTCTCCCAGTTCAGAGATCCCCTTTCTCTCTCTGTTAATTCCTCTCATCTTGGATCAGATTGATTCTCAAATACAGGTATTAAAAAAAAAAAGCTGGGAAAATGTAGGGAAACTTGAACTAAATTCTGGTTGCAGAAATGTATTAGCTGTGTAATCTTAGACAAATTATCTCTATTCCAATTTCCTAAACTGTAATTTACTATTGTTTTGAGCTCTGGATTCAGGGATAGTTGCCTGAATTGTCATGAAGCCAGTAGTAGAAAATAGCATTGTTGCAGTCTGAGAACTGCTAAAGGTAGGTGTCTGTTCTTGGGGAAATTTTTGGCATAAACATGGATAGGATCCTCCTAACTATTTCCTCAATGTGCTATTTCTTTTCTGGAAAAAAAAAATCCTCCCATTAGTTAATCCTGAGTCTTGCTTTTGTGAATATACAATTATCTATTAAACATGACTCATCTGGAATCAGAGCTAAGGGAGTTTTTGCTCCTATTACACTGTTATAACTACATCTCTCTTTTTCCTTTTATAGCAAATATCTATAATCAGAAAATGTTGTAAGTTCAATACTAAATCTATTAAGTAAGAGATTGATACTAGAACATCTCTGAGTTATTATAAAAAGCTACACATATGAACATCTTAAAATTTTAACTTGTATTTGTTGTCAAGTTATAATATAGGTATGATATCCTTCTATGGGAGAAATGATTAGACAAAGTAATAAGATAAAGTAATGTAATTGTTTTCTAAATAAATTCAACAGTTAATTTTGAGATGACAATGGGATTACATGATTGGCTTCCAAATTTTAATATAATGGGAATTTAGATTTTGAGTATGGAAGTTTTGGCGTTGGAGCCAAGATGGCGTAGATCAGACATGAGTCTCTGTAACCTCCTCTAACCTTCCCTCAAACCACAGCAGATAAAGCCTCTATATGGGTTTTGAAGTCAAAAAATTCACAATATTTGGAGCACAACACATTTCCAGAAGTAGATACCTTGGAAGAACTTCAAAACAAGTCTGTTTTAATTGGGCAGGGGGGTGGTCTGCCAAACCCAGACTGCAGCACAGGGAGACCGGGGCAGGGAGCTAGAACAGGGAGCTTGAGCAGGAGTCAGAGCATTGTGGCTTTTACACACCTGGGAGTCTTCTGTGGGCCTCTTGGGCCAATCTGTCCTGATTGTAAGCAGGTGGTTTGGAAGATCTGCCTTTTGTGGGGAGTAGATTGTGAACCACTTGAACCCCTGAAGAGCACTGGACCTAGTTGTCATTACACAGCACCCTAAAGCAATCAGACAATCAGCAGAACTGACAATTACCTGAAATAACTCAATCAGCAGTACAGCCCCAGGGCAAATTAAAGCAGCTGTCTTTCCTTTGAACAGACCTCACACCTTTAAAAAAATAAAAAAATAAAAAACCAAAAAGAACTCTTACCATAGACAACCTTTATGGAGAGAGGGAAGAACAGACCTCAAATCCTGAGGTCCCTACAGGCAACTCCAGAAAAAGCCCCAAAGAGAGACATAAGCTGGACCCATGTCGCATGGCTTTCTTTAAGATTGCATAAAGGATCTTTAAAAAGAGTTAAAAGAAATATAGGGAAACGAAATGAGATCATTGCAAAAAAAGTGGAAAAATGGAAAAAGAATGCAATGAACAAAAAAAATGTAATTGGTCAATTGCAAAAGGAGTCAAAAACAGTAACTGAAGAAAATAAGACATTAAAAATTAGAATCGAACAAATGGAAGTGAATGACTCAACAAGACTTCAAGAATCAGTCAAACAAAAACAAAAAAAAAATGAAAAGACAGAAGAAATTATGAAATATCTCCTAGGAAAAACAACTGACCTGGAAAATAGATCTAGAAGAGACAATATAAGGATTATAGGGCTTCCTGAAAGCCATGATGAAAGAAAGAACCTAGACACTATCTTCCAGGAAATCATGAAAGAAAATTGCCCTGATATTTTAGAATCAGAAGGCAAAAATAACTATTGAAACAATTCACCAATCATCTCCTGAAAGAAACCCCAAAGTTAAATCCCCAAGGAATATCATGGTTAAATTTCATACCAAGGAAAAGATATTGCGAACAGCCAGAAAGAAACAATTTAAATACCGAGTATCCACAATGAGGATCACCCAGGACCTAGCAGCTTCCACCTTAAAGGATCGAAGGGCCTGGAATGTGATATCCTGGAAAGCAAAGGAAATGGGATTACAGCCAAGAATAAACTATCCAGTTAAAATGAGCATTATCTTTCAGGAAAGAAGATGGACATTCAATGATATAGGTGAATTTCAATTTCTAATGAAAATACCAGAACTGAACAAAAAAATTGATCTCCAAACACAGAACTCAAGAGAAACATAAAAAGGTAAAACTCTTGAGAACTATATTTGTGTTATGGATATACTCAGAGAATGAGGGTTGATTTTATTATGATATTATGATACTATGAAAATAAATTAGAGGTAGAAAAGGGATAACACTGGAAGAAGAGGAAAAAGGAGGTAAAATAAGGGAAATTACATCACATTTAGAGGCAAGGAAAATCTATTATAATTGAGGGAAAGAAGGGGGGGTGAGCATTATGTTAATTTTAATCTCATCAGATTTGGCTCTGAGAGAATAATTGTATCAAAGAAACTTGTCCTACTTTATAAGGAAATAGGAGGGAAAGAGGGGAAAGAAAGGGAAAGACTAAAAGAAGGGAATACAGAAGAATTAGGGAAAGAGGTAAAAAAGGGGGTGGGGCTCTAAAGGAGAAAGATTGTTTGAGGGAAGTAGTTATTAAAAGCAAAATAGTAGGGAGGAGGGAAAGGGGATAGGAAAGAGAAAAGCATAACCTAGGGTAAATAAGATGGCAGGAAATACAGAATTAGTTATTTTAACTGTGAATATGAATGGAATGAACTCTCCCATAAAGTTGAAGTGGATAGCAGACTGGATTAAAAGCCAGAATCCAACAACATGCTATTTACAAGAAACACATTTAAAGCATAATAATACATACAGAGTGAAGGTAAAGGGCTGGAGCAAAATCTATTATGCTTCAGGTGAACAAAAAAAAAAAAAAAGCAGGGGTAGCAATCCTGATCTCAGATCAAATAAAAGCAAAGAGATATCTAATTAAAAGAGACAAAGAAGGAAACTATATTTTACTAATGGATACCATAGATAATGAAGCAATATCAATACTAAACATATATGCACCAAGTGGTATAGTATGGAAATTCCTAGAGGAAAAGTTCAGAGATATGCAAGAAGATATAGACAGCAAAACTATAATAGTGGGGGATCTCAACCTCCCTCTCTCAGAACTAGATAAATCAAACCACAAAATAAATAAGAAAGAAGTTAAGGAGGTAAACAAAAGGTTAAAAAGTTAGGTATGACAGATCTTTGGAGAAAATTAAATGGAGACAGAAAGGAGTTTACTTTTTTCTCAGTGGTTCATGGAATTTATACAAAAATTGACCATGTGTTAGGACACCAAAACTTCAAAATCAAATGCAGGAAGACAAAAATAGTAAACGCATTTTTTTTCAGATCATGATGAAATAAAAATCACATGCAATAAAAGGCCAGGAGAAAGTAGACCAAAAAGCTTGGAAACTAAATAATCTCATCCTAAAGAATGAATGGGTGAAACAGCAAATTACATACACAATTACTAATTTCATCCAAGAGAATGACAATAATGACACAACATACCAAAATTTGTGGGATGCAGCCAAAGCAGTAATAAGGGGAAATTTTATATCTCTAGATGCTTATTTGCATAAAATAGAGAAAGAGAAAATCAACTAAATACAACTAAAAAAGCTAGAAAAAGACCAAATTAAAAACCCCCAATCAAATACCAAACTTGAAATCCTAAAAATAAAAGGATAGCTTACTAAAATTGAAAGTAAAAAATTATTTAATTAATAAATAAAACTAAAAGTTGGTTTTATGAAAAAACCAACAAAATAAATAAATCTCTAGTTAATTTAATTAGAAAAAGAAAAGAAGAAAATTAAATTGTTAGTCTCAAAAATGAAAAGGGAGAACTTTCTACCAATGAAGAAGAAATTAGAGCAATAATTAGGAGTTATTTTGTCCAACTTTATGCCAATAAATTTGATAACCTAAGTAAAATGAAGGAATATCTACAAAAATATAGATTGCCCAGATTAACAGAAGAGGAAATAAATTATTTAAATAGTCCCATTTTAGAAAAAGAAATAGAACAAGTCATTAATCAACTCCCTAAGAAAAAATCCTCAGGACCAGATGGATTTACATGTGAATTCTTCCAAACATTTAAAGAACAATTAACTCCAATATTATATAAACTATTTGAAAAAAATAGGGAATGAAGGACTCCTATCAAATTCCTTTTATGACATAGACATAGTACTGATACCTAAATCAGGTAGAACAAAAACAGAGAAAGAAAATTATAGACCAATCTCCCTAATGAAAAATCTTAAATAAAGTATTAGCAAAGAGATTACAGAAAATCATTCCCAGAATAATACACCATGACCAAGTAGGATTTATGCCAGGAATGCAGGGATGGTTCAATATTAGGAAAACTATTAGCGTAATTGACTATGTCAATAACCAAACTAACAGAAAACATATTATTATCTCAACAGATTCAGAAAAAGCATTTGATAAAATCCAACATCCATTCCTATTAAAAACACTAGAGAATATAGGAATAAATAGGCTTTTTCTTAAAATAGTCAGTAGCATCTATTTAAAACCATCAGCTAGCATCATATGTAACGGTTATAAACTGGAACCATTCCCAGTAAGATCAGGGGTGAAACAAGGTTGCCCAACATCACTATTATTATTCAATATTGTATTAGAAATGCTAGCTTTGGCAATAAGACAAGAAAAAGAGATTAAAGGAATTAGAGTAGGTCATGAGGTCAATCTTTGCAGATGATAGGATGGTATACTTAGAGAACCCTAGAGAATCAACTAAAAAACTATTAGAATTAATCCACAACTTCAGCACAGTTGCAGGATACAGAATAAATCCACATAAATCATCAGCATTTTTATACATCACCAACAAAATGCAACAGCAAGAGATACAAAGAGAAATTCCATTCAAAATAACTATTGATAGTATAAAATATTTGGGAATATATCTGCCAAGGGAAAGTCAGGATCTATATGAGCAAAACTACAAAACACTCTCCACACAAATAAAGTCAAATCTAAACAATTGGAAAAATATCAAGTGCTCTTGGATAGGTCGAGCTAATAAAGATGACAATACTACCTAATCTATTTATTTAGTGCTATTCCAATCAAACTCCCAAGAAATTATTTTACTGACCTAGAAAAAAATAACAAGAAAATTCATCTGGAAAAACAAAAGGTCAAGAATTTGAAGGAAATTAATGAAAAAAAAAAAAGCAAATGAGGGTGACCTAGCTGTACCAGATCTAAAACTATATTATAAAGCAGCGGTCATCAAAACCATTTGGTACTGACTAAGAAACAGAGTATTTGATCAGTGGAATAGGTTAGGTTCACAGGACAAAATAGTCAATGACTATAGTAATTTATTGTTTGATAAACCTAAAGACCCCAGCTTTTGGGATAAAAATACACTATCTGACAAAAACTGCTGGGAAAATTAGAAACTAGTATGGAAGAAACTAGGCATTGACCCACATCTAACACCATATACCAAGATAAGGTCAAAATGGATTCATGATCTAAACATAAAGAATTATATTATAAACAAATTAGAAGAATGTTGGACGGCTTACCTCTCAGATCTGTGGAGGAGGAAGGAATTTGTGATCAAAGAAGAACTAGAGATCATCATTAATCACAAAATAGATAAGTTTGACTATATATAAATATATATATAAAGATAAAAAGGTTTTGTACAAACAAAACTAATGCAGACAAAATTAGAAGGGAAGCAATAAACTGGGGAAACATTTTTACATTCAAAGGTTCTGATAAAAGCCTCATTTCTAAAATATATAGAGAATTGACTCAAAGATATAAGAATTCAAGCCATTCTCCAATTGATAAATGGTCAAAAGATATGAACAATTTTCAGATGAAAAAATTGAAACTATTTCTAGTCATATTGAAAAGGTGCTCCAAATCACTACTGATCAGAGAAATGCAAATTAAGACAACTCTGAGATACCACTACACACCTGTCAGATTGGCTAAGATGATAGGAAAAGATAATGGTGAATGTTGGAGGGGATATGGAAAAATTGGGACACTGATACATTGTTGGTGGAACTGTGAACAGATCCAACCATTCTGGAGAGCAATTTGGAACTATGCTCAAAAAGTTATCAAACTGTGCATACCCTTTGACCCAGCAGTGTTTCTACTGGGCCTATATCCCAAAGAGATATTAAAGAAGGGAAAGGGACCCATATGTGCAAAAATGTTTGTGGAAGCCCTTTTTGTAGTGGCAAGAAACTAGAAATTGAATAGATGCCCATCAATTGGAGAATGGCTGAATAAATTATGGTATATGTATGTTATGGAATATTATTGTTCTGTAAGAAACGACCAACAAGATGATTTCAGAGAGGCCTGAAGAGACCTACATGAACTGATGCTGAGTGAAATGAGCAGAACCAGGAGATCATTATATACAGCAATAAGACTACATGATGATCAATTCTGATGCACATGGTTCTCTTCAACAATGAAATGTTTCAAACCAATTCCTATTGTTCAGCGATAAAGATACATCCAGAGAACGTCCTGTGGGAACTGAGTGTGGACCACAACATTTTAATGCTTTCTGTGAATATTTGCTTACATTTTATTTTCCTTCTTAGGTTGTTTTTTTTTCTCTTTCTAGATCTAATTTTTCTTGTGCAGTAAGATAACTGTATAGATATGTATACATATATTGGATTTGTCATATAATTTAACATATTTAACATGTATTAGATTACCTGTCATCTAAGAGTGGGGTGGGGGAAAGGAGGGGAAAAATATGGAACAAAATTTTTTTTTTGCAAAGGTCAATGTAGAAAAATCATTCATGTCTTCTGTAAATAAAAAGCTTTAATTTTTAAAAAATTGAGTATGTTTTAGTAATAAATTTTCAAAATTGGATTAAGATTTTACATAGAAATTGTATGGATAATGCAAAAGTGACATTTCCCCCCATTATTAAAGTGTCTGTGTGATAATTTAAAAGACTGAAGAGATCATTTTATGGTTGGACACTCATAAATTTTTAAAAGATTCTTATATCAGGTACAGAATTTAAATAGTGATTAGAAATAAGCAAATGGTATATAAACTGAAATTCTTTGAAGTTTTAAAATTGAAAAACCAAATTTAAGTGATTAAGTGAATTATCTAGAAATCTTTAGATTTGAAATTGAAGAAGCAGACTCCTCTTTAGAACTGTCCAAAGAATATAGTCTATTGTTCAAGAAAAGAAATCTACAGGTAACTGCATGAGACATATGGGATTCAAAATGTGCTGATTAAATGGATATTAAGAATGGGGTTACTAGGATACAAAGAGACTTGATGTTAGTTAACAGTGGTGATAATTATTGTATTGCTTTGCATGGTTTATACTTAAGTTTTCTTGGTTACCTTGGTGACATGTAAATCTCCCTTCTCAAAACTAGTCCATTGTGAACCCTCTAAGTTGTTTGATCTGTAACATGACATTAATGTAACTTGACAATATAATTATGCAGTTATGTGAATTGTGAGAAAACTTTATTGCATTGTTTGAAACTAGCTCTGCCTGGCTGGGAAACTGGACTATCTCTATGTACTATTTAGAGACCTTTGATCAAGGATGATGATCAGAAATTCAGATCTAAAGAATGATATTAGAAGTTTTCTCACGATTGTACATCTCAAGCTAAGGGCCCCTACCAGATCCTTATGACTACTCCCACAGCTGCCAAACTTGTGGTTATGGATTCCTGGATCATCTGAAGAAAGCCTCTGCTCTTGAGGGGACTTCAGAACCCTCTGGGGGACTTCAAGGCTCATCTAGTATGGTCCCAAAAGCAGTCAGCATCCAGATAAGATAGCTGCCCCAAGATTCCAAACAAGGGCTAAATAAACTGTCCTTTATTTTTTCCTCTTCTATTCATCCCAACCATCAAAGATCTGATTTAAGAGTCCATTGACATTTTCTTCCTCTATGTTCTTGGCTTCCTTCTCATTTCTGCTTACAAGCAAACAATGGGTAGGGAGGGCCTATTCAAATCAACAGCTTGTCCTGATCCAACTGACCTCTTAAGGTATCTTAGCTTATACCTTCCTTTCCTTTATTGGTCAGACTCCTTCCCTTTGGCCAAAAGGGGAAATGCCAAGATATTAGATACCCTGTTTTCCAGAACTAAGACCCAGCAAGCAAGCTGCGCACTGATCTCAGCATTGCAACAATCCTTTGCACTCATCTTTTGGAATGATGGTCTCTGAGCATTAGACTCAGACAGTAGCATGCCCAGACATGAAGTCCTGCTATGAATGGACTTTTTGTCACTAGACAGTCTTGCCTCACTGTTACTATTGTGTCTCAGTGTTGCTTTTGTGCCTCACTACTGTTACTACACCGTTTGACTCTTTTGTCTAGCCACTATATAAATCAAGGTTTAGCCACACTAAAATGAATCTCTCCACTAAGGGTGAGGCTCTGGCATATGTGTTTAATCTGCCTCCTTGCTTACAAGCCATTTCCTTCACTTCAAAATTAAACTTCTGTTTCTGACTCTCCTTTTTCTAACCTACTGTGCTTGTCTCTGATCATCTAGAGACCAGATCAGTCTGGTCAACTCTGTGTGTGTGTGTGTAATTTTAATTGAGATAATGAAACTAACTTTAGTTGTATCACCATGTGAACATTTGCAGTCATATGAATACATTTTTTGCACATTTTATTTTCTTGAACCAAAGAGTCATAGAAAAATACAGATACACAAAAGGATAGACACAGAACAAAGAGGATAAGTTGAACAGTTCTCAAGTTACAATGCCTCCAAAGTATTTCTGGTAATATATTATGTTGTCTACTTCTGAAACCCTGTCTGCAGAAGGAGAAAATGTGTCTAAAATCACCCCTCTCACATACACACTCACACAAATACACACACATACACACATACATGCACACCCTTTCCAAATTTAAAGATCAAACAAATAAACCTTTGTTTGGTCAACACTCAGACTTGTTTCCAGTAACCCTTTCATTCCCAGAGTATCTTAGGATACCTCTCCCTCACTACCA
This sequence comes from Myrmecobius fasciatus, assembly GCA_023553655.1. Lineage (NCBI taxonomy): Eukaryota > Metazoa > Chordata > Mammalia > Dasyuromorphia > Myrmecobiidae > Myrmecobius > Myrmecobius fasciatus. The sequence goes on from JAJPUD010006776.1 coordinate 40,886, forward strand.
CCCACCCTCACCCAAGGAAAAGAACCAAATCATTGTTGCATAATGGATACAATAATAGGCTTGAAGAAATGAAGATCTGGGTTAAAATTCTGCCTCAGACCTTAGCTCTGTAAAAAGTTACCCAATCTCTCAGGCATAGATGATTCTCTAAATCTATCTACTAAATTATAGGGAAGAGATGGTCTTCTTCAGTAGAGAAAATTTTCCTGATATAAGAAATCAAAGACTATAGATGTACTGGTACATGAGCCAAGCTGGAAAGGCAGCATAGTGGAGGGGGGAAGGCTCTGACCTTGCATATGGAATATCTTAGGTTGAATCCTGACTTCCAGCTGTGTGAACTATACAAGTGCCTTCAAGTTTCTCAGCTTTATAAAAGAGGGAGTTCAACCATGTGGTCTAGATTGCAGTTTCCTTTCCAGCATTGTTATTCTATGATGCTGGGCTCACTGTTCCCTGAACACATCTGCTTCTTTCCCACTTGGGCATATTTGCTGATGCTATTTCCCACTCTAGCATTCCCTCCCCCACCCTTGCCTCTTCCTGTTGAAATGCCATACATTTTTCAAGGTCTGGATCAAATCCCACTTCCTTTTCTGACCACCCCAACCCAGAGTAATGAATATCTCCTTCCTCTGAACTTCTACAGCACTGATTATCTGACTCATTTGACCTTCAGTTATATATTATTTTATATTATCCTTAATTCCTCATGTGTTTCAACCTTTTTTCCCTTTCTAGCAGTAAGTTCCTTGAAGATCAGGTCTTATTTCTCACACATGGAGCTATAGGTCTTTTTAGACTACAAGAAATGAGGGGAAAGGTTGGTAATAGGGGAGGGAATAGATAGCTTGGGGGATAGTAGAGTCTAGGAATGGTTCATTTTTGTTTTGTTTTTGTTTTTAAGAATGGGAGAGATAGGCTACCTTTTTAGGGGGGAGATGGATACTGTGTTTCTCTCACCCAAAGTAAAAATATAGGCTTGATCCTGTTACTGACTGACAGAACTTTTGGTTCTTTGGTTTTTTGTTTGTTTGTTTTGTTTTGTTTTGTTTTTTGGTTACTTTGTTTTTCTTATTTGGATGAATTTGACCCTTCCTAGGCAGTGTGGTGGTCCTTCAGCTTTGAGAATTCATCATATTGGTGCCAGTTTTACTGCAGACACCAGATCAACATTAGATTTACTGCAATTCAGCACCTCACTCATTTATCTATCCATCAGTTTCAGCCTATTCAGAAGAAAGGATTACTGCCGAGCACTAACTTGACTAGCTCATGTTGAATATAGGAAGGAAGAAGGAGAGGAAGGAAGGAGAGAAAGGTAGAAGATAAACGAAGAAGAGAGACAGAGACAAGTCATGTCATCAGAGACAGAGACAAAGAGAAAAGGAGGAAGACCGAAAAAAGAAAGATTTAGGTGGAGTGCTGCATAAGATTGGACCAAAGGCATATGAAAAGTGGGCTATCATTGAGAAGCAGAAGAAGAACTTTATTATTAGAATGAAGGAAAGGAGAAGATAGACACTAGGGGATGGGTTATAAACTGAAAATAAAGGTAGAAGAAAGAGCTCACTTAGAATAGCCTCATTTTTACCAGCAAAGTAAGAAACAAAGTCCTCAGCAGAGAGAGTGTGCCATGTTGGAAATTTTCTGAGTAGCAACAGAGATCAACCACTATTATCATAAAGGCCTTGGGTTGGAAATATTCCTTGAACCAGAGAAGCCATACTTCTAATTTCTGCTCTAACTAGAAAACTAACTTTAGGGACTATACCTTGATTCTCACCAAGGAGACATTTAAAAAAAAAAAAAAGCTCATTGTAATACTATTATTCTTTAGTGTTTGTAATCTACCTGTCCATCTTAGATCTTATTTCTGTCTGTTCTTTTCTTGCTAGTTCTGATTTTGGGGTCTTCAGAATCTTTTTTTAACAGATTCTTGGGGAAGATTTCTCATTTGTCTTTCTTGTATTGTTCATGTGATTCAAATTTGAAAGTTCTTTATGCTTTAGGTACCTTAAAGATTCAATATGTAGCATTTCTATGGACCTAGCTTTTCAAATCAAGTTCATTTTTGTAGCCATAATTGAGAGGAAAGAGTTATTAAAAATTATTTAGTAACTTAGTAATTGCTTCAGGGCACCAAGTTGAGAATTGCTATCTAAAGTGATCCTTCCCTCTTTTGAACTCTTGGAGCACTTTGTACACTTTTTGTACTTTTATATTCTAATTTGTTTCATACATATATTTGGTGAGTAGGATGGGAAGGGAAGGAAGGAAAGAAAATAAATATTTACATAGAACCTATTCTGTCAGACACTGTGCTAAGCACTTTTTTACAAATATTATCTCACTTGATCCTTGCAACAACACTGTGAGACATGTGCTATTATTATCTTCATTTTACATTTGAGAATGGGGCAAACAAAGGTCCTGTGATTTTCCCAGGTTCAGAGTTATTATATGTCTGAGGGTAGATTGAACTGAGGTCTTTCTGATTCCAGGCCTAGTACGTTATCCACCAATTGGTGGGATTAATCTAAATATTTTTTATTGCTGCTACTTTTAAAAATATTTTTATTTTTTTCCAATTATATGTTAAAACAATTTAAAAAAATTTTTTTTAAGTTTTGAGCTCCAAATTCTATCACTCCCTTTGCCCCAGCCCTTCCCCCCTCTCTGAGATAGTAAGTAATCAGATATAGGTTGTACATGTGCAGTCATATAAAACATGCTCCAAACATTTTATAGTACATTAAGCATTGAACAATAGTGGTTATTAAAAAAAAATCCTTTGATACAGCAATCCCATTCTAGGGTGACATCTTATAGAAATTATAAAAAGAAAATGAATTGTAATATATGAATGATGGAATATTGTTATATTTTAAGGAATGAAGTATATGAAGAATTTAGAGAAGCATAGAAAGACATTTATAGATTGATACTTACTGAAATAAGTAGAATTTAGAAAAAATATATGCTGGATTATGATGGTATAAACTGAAAGAACAATGATAAAAAAGGAACTGAATATTGTGTAGTTATGACTGACTTTGGCTGTAAGGATTAAGAAAATGAACCTCCTTCCTTTTATTTGGATGTGGAAAAGTATGAGAATAAAATATTCAAATAATATCACATATATCTGCTATCATAGCTTGTTTTATTGAATTATCTTTTCCCTCTTTATTTAAAAAAAATTTTGTTACAAAGAATGGTTCACTGGATAGGTGGAAAGATGTAATTAAATATTCTTATGGCATAAAAACAAAAAATGACTTTTTAAAAAGAAAAAATCATTGTAAAAAGAATCTATCTGTATAATAAGTTTGTATCTGCTTAATATGCTATAGTAGAAAAATGGAAGCAGCCTATATAATCAATACTTAGGGAATAGCTAAAAAGCTATGATATGTTAAAGTAATGGAATATTTTAAAACTAGAAAATGATATTTCTGACTTTTTTGAAGACACAACTAAAATACCATGTCTTGTAGAAGACTTTCAAGGTTCCTTTCAAGGTTACAAGAGGACTTTGCCTTCTTCATTTATTACCTTTCTACCTTGTATGTATCATGTATTTATATCGCATGGAATTGAGTTATTCTCCTAAATTCCATTGGCACTGGCAGGCTTGGAGGCCCCAAGGATAGCTCTTATGTCTCCTTTAAAGCTTCTCAAAGCATAATTATGGGAGACTTGAATGGTGACTGTGTAATGTCCTGTCTTATGAGTCTTTATCAGTGTGTTTAAATTTTGAATCTGGCTTTCCTTTTATGGGGATTAAAATTATGTTGCCTAGAGATTGAGGCAGAGCTCTGGGCCAGTGACACTTTATTTAAAGGTCCATGGTTTTCTCTAATGAAGTGAACCTCAGATCTTCCTCATAGTCTGAGATGCCTCCTCCTTCCAGGGCCCTACTTTTACAGGGCTAGATGTTCAGTCATTCAAGAACAGATATACCAAATACAGAACAATTCCATTGATTGACATATGATGCATAAACTAAAATAAACATAATAATATGTCAGCAGGGTCACAAGTTGGGTGAAGCAAGGAATATCTCCACACAAGATGGACATGTTTGATGGACTTGGATCTTCTCTACCATGCAATGACTCAAGGCAATTCCAATAGACTTGGGATGAAAAATGTCATTTGCAACCAGAGAGAGAATTATGGAGACTGAATATGAAGCAAAGCATAGTATTTTCACCTTTTGTTTGTTTTTATGTTCTTTTTCCCTTTTGGTCTGATTTTTTCTTGCACAACATGACAAATATGGAAATATGTTTAAAAGGATTGCACATATTTAACCTATATCGGATTGTTTGCTATCTTGGGGAGAGAGGAGGTAATGGGGGGAGGGAGAAAAATTTGGAACACAAAGTCTTACAAAAATGAATGTTGAAAACTATCTTAACATGTATTTGGAAAAATAAAATACTATTTTCAGGAAAAAAAAAAAAACCTGAATAGACTTCTCCTTAGGTTAGATCAGAGGAAATGGTACAAGCTATCACAGTCAGTGACCTAAGTGGTCATAAGATGGTCACCTGCTCCTGAATGACAAGTGATTTTGGAGGACTTTCCATATAGTTGTCATTTATGTCACACTGGACTTGGTCACGATGACAAGGCAAAACAAGGGTGGAGGGCCTTAAGTTAAAAATTAGTTAGCTAACTAATAGTGAAGCATTTACCTTTCTATAATTAAGCAAGTGAACTTAGAGTCTGCAGCTCACAGCTCTGGGTCTTTATATACAGAACTTTGATATAATTTTATCAAATTGATTAATGCTGATTGGAATGTAGTGAGGGTCCAAATGAATTATTTCTTACACTCTTCTTACCCAGTCTATTCTTGCCCTCTGATATAGACACTGTGCTATCAGCTGTTTTGGGGGTGCTAATATGAAGTTGATGGGAAGTATGAAATCCTCAAAATTTGAAAGGTCTTCCTCTAGCTAAGGGAAGATTAGGACTAAACTAGGACCAGACCTCTTCTCTCATTAAGGGATTTATTTTTTAAGAGCTTGGTTAGAAGGCTTCTATCACTTTAAATGCCAAATACTCAATTTCCCATTTCACAACTAGATTCTGGGTTTCATTTAGGCCCCATATATTATGAATATGTTTACAAACCAATTTAAACACATTTTTATGCAATGTCATTCCACTTCATCCAGTGGCTTTCAAGGACCCCTAAAATAACCCAGGTTTAATGTGGTCTTTGATTGATTAGTTCAGTAGAAGTATTTCCATCTTGATAAGATATCCCAGCATAACATTTATTAGTTTCACTGAAGTGGAGACATCTATTTGAGCCACTCAATCAACCCTCACTCTTGTACATGTAGCTAAGTAGGTACATGTTGTTTCCTCCATTAGAATAAAACCTCCTTAAGGTTAGGGCCTATTTTTGTGTTTTTGCCTTTCTTAATATAATGGAGATCTAATCCATGCTTAAATCTTATTGGCTTGCTTGGCTAATACAGTCTCTTCACATGGAAGATTGTAGGGGGCACAATTATGATGATATATAAGAGAAATACCTTGGAGACACCTTGGCTTATGTGTTCTAGTTCTAGTCAGATAGCCATGTGATTAAGAGGACTCAGTAAACTGTGGAGTCTGAACTTTTGACATCTTCAAAAAGACTACATCAGCTTTAGCTCTAGCTGGACTTCATTAGGTGACTCAGTCACCTGGTAAGAGATCACGCTCCAAGGACAGAGTAAACTTAGAGACCTCTGTCTTCTGAGACCATGTGACCCTAAAATACAAATCTGTCTTTGACCTTCCTTCTCCCCTATACAACTCTCATCCCACCTGTAAGTGAAAAGAGTGATTCTCTAACCTCAGACATTTCAAAGATTTGGATAGGCCAGCTTTTTTGTAACCAGCATGGTATCAATATCCCAAGGAACAAAGAGCCATATTAGAAAATTATTTTTAAGAACCTAGCCAAGCAGAAAATTCATCTGGCTGTCACATATGGAAATGAGCTTTGTGGGATCTGGTGAGACTTGGGGTGACATGGGGAAAAATACTTGAATATTTGTTCTTGCTATCATTTTGAAGTAAACATCCTTTTATTAAAAACTACCTGATGTTAAGTGACTAAATGAAACTGGGAAATCACTGGGCCCCTAAAAAAAAGGCAGAAGACACAGGCAGTAGACACAAGCTGATGGTAGTAGAAAAAAGACAGAACCTCACAATAACCTTAGAGTACTATGGAAACTTGTGATTACTGTGTGCATCTGAGAAGGTGCAGTCTAGCCCTCAGAGACAGAGCCCAAACAACTCAAGTTATATTTGACAACTGGGACACATGGTAAGCATGTGATAGTTGTTTGTTAATAGATTGAAGTAATACAAATCAGAACAATAAAACCAGAATAATACACATTTTGATATATCAGTGGCTCTGTGATCCATCTTCTCACCTCTTATATCCTCTACCTGTTGTTCAGGAGGCTTTCTTCTACATCTTTTTACATTTTCTTACTTATCTGTGTAGAACATAAACTTTCCATTTCTTATTCCTCACTCTAAATACATAACTGACCCTATTCCATTTCTGATCATATACTTCCTCTTTAACATCACTCAAAATATTTCCCCCATATAGATTATCATTAGAATATACTGCAGCCTACTTTATAAACTCAGTATATTATTGGATGGCTACTTCATTGACTGTGTGCATACACTGAGGTCAGATACTGTATTTTGGCAATGAATTATTTCTAGAACTGAATAAGAGGAAAAATGTGAGTTAAATGGCATTGGGAGACTGTGCATTTACTATTAATGACCCCAAAACACTCCCTAGCAAAAGCCTCATATTTCTGAAATAAATGTTTTCTCAGTGATGCTATATAGTACTGATTATTGAGACACTAAAATCTGAGGAATCAAGATGGAGAGACAACAAATATATATATGTGTTAAAAAAGGAAGAATTAAATGAAAATGCTTAGTATATTAAAAACTTGATGACAAATACATGTCTAATACTTTTGGTTCTAGTTTCTGAAATGCTAATCATTTTCTTTTACTATTTTCCTTATTGTTTATCTATTTGATTAACTTTATTAATAGTTATTGCTTGTAATAAATTTTAAAATTGAAAAGAATTTATATTGTAGCTATTTTTGGCAGATATAATTTTACTACTCTGCTAAACTATAAGCTATTTGAGGGTATGGACTGTTTCTTTTTCACATGAATGATTCCCCTAATATCTAGCATAGTGTCTTGCATGTAATATGATGACAGTATACAATACCACGAATGATCATTGAGTTGAATCAAACTGGTTTGAAGAAACTGAAGATTCTTCAATATATAGTAAAAAATATATATTTTATATAATATCAATATTATATACACATAATATAGAAAAAACTTTTTAACTTTTTGTATTTGGTAAGAATTCATTTTCAGGGATATTTTGCTCTCAAGTCCTAATGATCAGGGAGCATTTCTGCGTGTATCCAAACTTGTGCCATAGGAAGTAAAGCAAGGAGCTAGATAGAATCTGCTGACCCAGTATTGGTGAGAATGGGGTGAAGATGAATTAGTTGCCTGTGTTCAATCTGTTGGAAACAGCTTCTTGTGATGACTGAGTGGCAAAAGAAAATCTATTCCCCAAAAATGTGTATAGTTAGAAATGAAAACATTAATAAGACAGTGTCCTACACTCAAGATGTTCAAAATCAATAGAAGGAAAATTATAAGGAAATGATATCCTCATTATATACTTCTAAAACATGATAAGATGATGGAGGAGTCCGGGAAGAACAGGGAAAAGCAGAAAGAGAAAGGGAGGGAAAGGGAAATGGGGGAAAGATAGACTTGGGGGGGAAGAAAAGACAGAAAGATAGAAAGACAGATAAAGACAGAGAGAATTCCTCATTGGTTTCTTACCATTATTTTTCTTTCTTCCTTCCCTCCCTCCCTCCTTCCCTCCCTTCTTCCCTTCCTCCTTCCTTCCTTCCTTTCTTCCTTTCTTCCTT
>JAJPUD010006776.1:49015-64907 GCA_023553655.1 Myrmecobius fasciatus
TTCCTTCCTTCCTTCCTTCCTTCCTTCCTTCCTTCCTTCCTTCCTTCCTTTCTTTCTTTTTTTCCTGGTGCTGATTCTTAGATTTTTGGAATTTGGAAATCCATGTCCTCAAAAAATAAGATCCCTCAATTGTCTATAAAGTTAATTCAATTCAGCAAATATTTAAACATGTTGAATTTTACTGATTTTTTAAAAAATCCTTTACTCTCATTTCCAAATATATTCCTGTCACTCCCCTACCCCAAAAGTCTTCTCGAAGAACAAAGGGGTAAAAAGGAAGAGGAAAAGCAATTCAACAAAACTAAATAAGATATCAACTAAGTCTGATAGTATATGCTGCTAGCCTTCCACTTCTGCAAAAAAAGGAAAGTACATTTTCCCATTGCTTTTTGGAATCATCTTTGATCATTATAATTTATACAGCTTTCAGTTTTGTTGTGCATGTTGTTGTTTTTCCTTTTGCACTTCAAAAAATACTGAAGTGATTACTGTATGGATATGTAAGGTATCCCAAAAGACAATGCAGTTTAAAGTTTTAATATATATTAAAATATATATTAAATATATTAAAAATATATAATACATATAAAACCATAACTAGTAGAACTCAGTAACCAGCTATATATAAGAAAGAAAGAAAGAAAAAGTTCAAAAATTACACTGAGATTTTAAATATTCAAGACTGGGTATATGACAGTGTTACTGAAAGAAACAGTTCTCAGACTTGCATGAATTGATGCTGAGTGAAATGAGAAGAACCAGGAAATCATTATACACAGCAACAACAATATTATATGATGATCAGTTCTGATGGACATGGCTCTCTTCAACAATGAAATGTCTCAAACCAATTCCAATTGTTCAGTGAAGAAAGCCATATACGCCCAGAGAGAGGGATATGAAATGTGGACCACAACATAACATTTTCATGCTCTCTATCGATGTTTGCTTGCATTGGGTTTCCTTTCTCAGATATTTTTTGTTCATGTAGATACAATTGTTCTTGCACAGCAAGATAAGTATGGAAATATGTATACATCTACTCGACTTGTCAAATATTTTAATATAATTAACATGTAGTGGACTTCCTGCCATTTAGGGGAGGGGAAGGGACTAGGGGGAAAATTTGTAACAGAAAGCTTTGTAAGAGTCAATGTTGAAAAATTACCCATACATATGTTTTGCAAATAAAAAGCTTTAATTTAAAAAAAAAAAGGGAAAAAAAGAAACAGTTCTCAGTATCAGACATTTTTGCCTGATTGTTACTCTGTGTCACAAGGGAGGGGTTCATCTTCAGGAAGGGAAACCTCTTCCATCTCCTCCAAAAATTGTCATGTAAAAACAATCTGCATCAGTAAAATGCATTTTTTTCAAAGGAAGAATGAAAACAGGATGGATCTTTTTGGTAGAGAAGATAAGCTCAGTTTTTTATATCTTGAATAGGACTCACTATTGGGACATTCAGGTAGAGATGACCTATAGGACAATTATAGATATGAGTGTAAAAGTTGAGATAGAGGTTGGGGAAAAAGATTTGGGAATAATTTTCTTAGAAGTGATCGTTGAAGTCTAGGTAATGAGTGAGATTAGCAAGAAATAAAGTGAAATTCCAGAGCACTGATTAAGCAATGTGCTAGACATTGGGCCTGGAAAGACAAAAAAAGAAGAAAAGGGAGAAAGTACAAAACAAAATCTTGAGACCATTTACTTTTTTTTCTTTCATTTTAAATTTATGAAATAAGGCAAGCATTTTTATAACATAGTATAATAAAAGAAAGATGATTACACATTTGTAATAAATGAAGAAATGGGTAAAAAGACAGCAAAAACTGGATATGAATTGATAGGAATGGTAGAAAACTAGGAAAGCATGTGATTGACTTTTGGTGTAATCCTTGCAGCTGAGACCCTACTTCCCTGTGATTGGAGAGGGTTCGAGATGGATATTAAAGAACTCCTTCCAAGTCCTCCACTTAAGGAAAGGGCCAGCTCAAGGTAAAATTTCCCAACAGGCTACATCATGTCCCTGAGTCAGGTACCTTCTCCCTCAACCCCTTTTAAGTTTCTTTTTATGTGTCATTTTCCTTCATTATATTCCCACTCCACCCCCATTCTCTAGTGCTTAGCACTATGTCTATCACACAGTAGATCCTTAACAAATGTTTTTTGACTGACTGAAAGACTGATCCAAACTTCTCCCAGGATTCTGAATTCACAAAGACCAGAGTTCTAGCCTGAAAGATTATTCCCCCACCTTAACTTATTTTTTCCTCTTTAATAATATTCCATCCCAGAGTTAAGTATCCTATGAAAAGTGTCATCTGCATCCAAAGAAAGAACTGTGGAAACTGAATGTAGAGCAAGGCATAGTATTTTCACCTTTTTATTTGTTTGTTTTTTCCTCATGTTTTTTTTTTCCACTTCTGATCTAATTTTTTTGAGAATATGATGAAAATGGAAATATGTTAAAAGAACTGCACAAGTTTAACCTAAATCAGATGGTTTACTGTCTTGGGGAGGAGGTGTGAAGGAGAAAAAATTGGAATACAAGGTTTTGCAAAGGTGAATGTCGAAAACAATTTTTGCATGTGTTTAAAAAATAAAGTACTTAATTTAAAAAATAAATAATAACAGAGTTAAGTCTTCAGAATATAGTCTAGGTGTAGCTTGTGTCCAGGTTTTTCCCAAAGTGGGTAAGACCCCCAACTGCCACATAGATACTCAATAAAGACAATGAGTATTGGGCAGCATTTATTTCTCCCACCACAGAAAATGCATAAGATGCAAAAGTGTCATAAGAGAGTATGAACAAATATAGAAACAGTGTTCTTGCTATCAAATTCCCTCCAAAGGTGAAGAAAGCTGAATGAAAGAGTACCTATTGAATGAATACTTCCTAATCACTTCAATACATACATCGTGCAAGCAACTTATGGTAATAACAAGGTTAGTAAGATCAAACCTTTTTGCCAGATTCCCAACTTGATTTCAGGGAGTCTTGGATTTACAGGGAATCACTATACTACTGGTAGTCCTCCGGGCTTTTAAGGAGTGAATTGTTGAGGAAATCTTCCTCTATTAGTCTGGTGACTGACTGGATATCCTCTAAGTAATGATATCTGGTATTCAGGATTTCAAGACACAGATACCCTCAATCTCAGAAACAGGAAAAGTTGGTTTTTGTCCTTCATTTTTGAAGAGAACCATGACATCAGGAATGCCATGACATGCAAATGAATTGGATTTAAGTGAGGGAGGACTGTGCAAGGTCACCTGCCTCACTTTCCCCTCCAGAGTCATCTGGATCCAGTGACCAGATATCAATCAAGATAACTGGAGGTGGCCAGGTGTTCAACAGGTCTCAGTTTGACCAATTTAGTGATTAGGGGTAGGCAGAAATTGAGACAAAAAAAAATGCTTTCTTTCATCTAGTCAAAAAACAAAACTAAAAAACCTAACTAAGTCTGATCTGTGCTTGGAAAAAGGTGGGGGAGAGAAAGGAAAGTATGTCAGACATAGGCTCAAGCTTTACAAATTCCTCCTTTTTTTTCTGGGGGATTGGGCAAGCACAGGATGGTAGACAGTGTCTGCTCCTAGGGAAGATTTTTAGACTCTATGTCTCCTGACTTTCAATCAGCAATCATTCTGGAGGAAGCTCTAGTGATTAGGAATCAATCAAGGGTTTCCTATGTCCTGTCTGTGAGGTTGTGAGGCATGTTTGAAGCTTCCTGGGAGGCATTCATCCAACAAAGATCCGTCCAGATCTGGCAATATCATCAAATGAATTGGGAGACTCTGCAAAATGACCAGGAGCTCCTCTTACCATCTTGCTTATGTGTGGCATCTCAGAACCCTAATTTACTTCCAGTAACTTGAAAGTACATAGTAATTAGAATTTGAAATTTGCCAAGTTTTAATGTCTTTTTGGATTTTTCAAATATCATAAACAAAACTATAGGTTCAAATCCTAGGTGAGAAGGGGAATATGATAGAGAATTTCATTGAAATCAGGAAGATTTGTTTTTGTCCAAGTTTTGGCTCTTATGCAGACTTCATTTATAACTGTAGAAAAGCCATCTAATTCTCAGTGTCCCTAGGCAACTCTCTAAAATTATAAATTATAAAGCAGGTGCTGACCACCTTTTAATAGAAGTGTCTTCACCAGGAATCCTCTCTATCACTGAAATCACCGGCTTTATCTAAAAAAATGAAATGAAAAAAAAAAATTCTAGGTGAACTCATTTAAGGGGAGGAGAAAAAATATCATGAATACATGTACATAAATAAAAGAAACATCTTTTTTCAGTATTTGATGTCTTGCAGACAAAAGACTTGAATGATGGACTTTGAGAGTCAAAAGGGATGTGAAAATATAAAACCAAGACCAACACATAAGGTTAACTAAGTGTTCAAAATCTAACAGCTAGTTAGTGGCAGAGGGGACCAGAACCTGGGTGTCTAGGTTTCCAGTCAAGGGCTCATTCTATACCACACTTTTCCCTTCAATAAAAATGCTTTTCAATCATAGGTTACTACAGTAAAGAAGCAATTTTCTCTCTTTTCAGGCAAAAGAAGCCTGCTGAAAGAGGTGAGCATTTTAGGTTACAATCTGTGTTCTTTCTGGCTGCCTGCCATCTAAGAAAAGTCACTGAAAAGTAGAATGCTATGCATCACAAAAATTACTCAGCTGAGTAAATATAAATGAGTAATTAAAAAGGGAATTAAAAAAAAAAAACAGTTCTATGTGCTGATTCAGATCTAACAACAACAACAAATCCTTAATCTTCAGGATAATATGACAACCCCAAAGCTAAACTGATCAAAATTGAAACTGGCTTTTGGGAAAGTAGCAATCAAGATAGGGAAAATATTTTAGAAAATCCTTTGTGAGACAAAAGGAGAGCTGTTATCTTTCCTAATCAATCTTTAAAGTGATGCCTTGTTTTCTAGTATTCTAGAAAAAATAGTCCAAGCAAAAGATTACAGATTAGTAGTGGAATTGTGAGGAGAGGGGATGAGAATGGTAGCTTATGGTGCAGGCACATTAGGAAAAAAGCAAAAAAGGTAAGGGATTGGCCAAAAAAAAAAAAGAAAAAAAAAAAAAAAAAAAGGAAAAAAGAAAAGAAAAAAAAAGAAAAGAAAGAAAGAAAGAAAGAAAGAAAGAAAGAAAGAAAAGAATTTTATCTTTTAGTGCCATTTCTGGCTCCAATCCAGTTTGGGCTTTTAGGAATTGTAAACAATTTCTCCATGATAGTGGTTTGGCAGCTTCTGAAATATGCTGGTGGTCTTCATCTACTTTCTGGGCCAGAAAGCAAGTATATTTTTACCAACTGAATCTCCATGACAACTGACGGTATTTGGATGAGATGAAGGAGGGCAAGATATGAATAGAAGTGGAACACAGATTAGCCTTTCGACACTTGAAATGAGATTGATACTATAGCATTTTTGACTATTGTTATTTAGTCTATAAATGTGTTCTTCCTCTGAAGTAAGTTGTAAATTCCCAGGGAGAATTATTTTGTATCTTCCTGCTGTACTAGGGTAGTGTGTTTCATGCACAAATGAGGCATCTTTTGATGATTGTATATGCTAGTTAGTTTTTACTATGTATTTTTCTACAGGGTGCTTGCTTAGGGACAGGTAAGGAGTAGAGATTAGTAAAAGGCAATGGAGTAGGTGGAAAGGTGGCATGATATTAAAAATGATAATATCTTATATGAGTCCTAAAGGAAGAAAAAACAGGTTTCTGCTTATTTTATTTTGTCAAATGAAGTCTGTAAAGTGCTTTGCTCAGGGTTGGGCACATAGTAAATACTTAATAAATGTTCCCTTTCCTTTTTATGCAGGGTGTGATTCTGAGTTGGTAAAGGGGTCCATGAGTAGCAGTGTGTTATGCTAGATAAAGACTGGACCTGATTGTCAGGGAGACTATTTGGATTCAAATCCTGACCTCTGGTCTTTGTTGACTCTGATGATGAGCAATTTTTTTTTTTTTTTTTAACCTCTCAGCACTCCAAGCAACTCTTTAAACAAGTATGATCTTCAAGGGGAAAGAACTTTCCTCACCAGAATTTCCCACTCAAATGTTCCCCTGGATTTCATCATGGTCTCCATAAATGTATCACCCTGCACAATGACATTAATTCTGAAACTTCTGTCTCCTCAGTATCACCCCCTCCTGGGACCCTTCTAATTGGAGATTGGAGGGTGGACATTGGAGAGCTTCTTCCCAGATTGTCCATTTCAGGGTAGTCCCTAGGGTATCCATCTAAACATTTCCCATCTGGCTTCCCCTCCCTTTCTTTTCCATCACCACCTGGTCAACATCTTCTTATGTGTGTCTTACCCCATTACATTGTGTGCAGGTTCTGTCTTTTGCCTTTCAGCCCAACAGTTAGCCCAGTGTCTAGAACATAGTATGTATTTAATAAATATTGACTATGTCAATGAACTCATATTTCTGTCAAAAAAAAGTGCAGGAAGGAAATTTCTTAGCTAGTACAACAATAAAGAAGAAGGGTTTTAAAATGGAAATTAAATGCAGACCTTTCCCCTTTTCCCAATGTAGGCAATATAAGCACATACTCAAAACAAAACCTTAACTCCCCTCCTCCCACCAATGAATATATCCTACTTTTTTTTCTCCTATAATTTTATTATCCCCTCAGATTTCTTTGAACAGAATGAATGCTTGGAATAGAATTATATAAAGAGTTGATATTTCCATAACACTATTTTCTTTTCCATTTCAAATAAATGCATTCGATTTCAGTAGGCTCTCAGAGATATGACTATGGGACATCCCTTTGCTTCCATCACATCCTACTGACTAGCATAAGAGCTTGATTTAAAATCATGAAGTCTCCTTTTCTCTTTCATTGGTTCCTATTTGTTCTCCAGGGTTTAATTCTCATATTATACTCTCTGTAAAATGCCAAATCCTCTAAAAACGATGCTCAATTGTGAGTCTGTTTCTCTGTTAGGGGCAGAGCAGAGGAGATCCAAAGTATTTTGAAATATTAAACAGTAAGTTGGGATTGACTTAAACAAGAGAATATATAGTATGAATTCTGAAAGACAGATATTGAAATGAGACAGATATCCTGTTATAGAAGAAAGAGTGTTAAATAATATATTTAACTTTAATAATAGCCGTTCCCAATTTCAGCATTCCAATTCTTCATTTCTTTGAATTTGCATGGGCTTGTCCTTAGTGCCTGGAATGCCTTCCCTCCTTACCTCAGGCTCACCAAATCCTTATCTTCCTTAGAGACTCTACTCAGGTGCCACACCCCATTAAGACTCTCCCAGAGACTGAGCTAGGTGCTCACTTTTTCTTTTTTTTTTTTCTAAATTACGCCAATATTCAACAAGCTGCAGCTGCCCATTAAGTAAAAAGCACTGGGTTAGATGCTGAGAGTGCAAAGACAGAAACAAAATGATCCTACCTTCTAGGAGTTTATATTCTATTGAAGGTGATGGTAGTGGTGCAATATAATTTGAGCAAATAAAGATTATTGACAATGGGAGGTCCTGAGGGGACCAGAGCCTGGAAGGAAGATAAGGATTCTAAAAGGCAGAATGCATTCCTGACATGTACTGATATGCTTATGCTAGCTGGTTTTGGGGGTTAGCTAAGAGGAGAGGTAGGTTGGAATAGAAATTCCATGAAAGGAAGTAATATGAAATAATTCTGGAAAGACAGAATGAATAAAGACTGTGGATAGCTTTAAATGCTAGATCTGAGGAGGTTGTATTTTATCCTAAAGATAAACAGGGAGCCAGAGAAGATTTTTGATTTATAGAATCTGAGGTCCCAATGGGATTGCAGATGGAGATGTACACTAGGTCCTTGGTGATCTGGAAAGTTGGGGGAAAGACTAAAACTGAAATTTACTTTTCTGTTTTTATGTTCTATTTTATCTGGAAACAAGTGCCTCCTCCTTAGCCTAGTATCCCTTTAGTTCTTTGAGGGATAGGCTGTTTCATTTTTGTGTTGGTATTCTCATCCCATCTCCATTATGTAGATAAGTGCTTAATAAATGTTGGTTGAATTGAATTGACTGCAGTGGAGGAGGAGGTGTTTTGAGTAAGATTGCTTTCTAGTCCTTGCAGTACTTTTATTGTAAAGTACAATAAAACAAAAAATATTGTTTTATTGCCTCCAAAAGAAGGTGAACTTCCCATAGAAGAGAGGAGCTGTGAATGTGTCAGTGATGCTATTGATGAATATCAATATTCATCAACATGAATTGATGTCCTATGCCTAGGAGAAGGGGAGAAGATTATTCTTAGAGCTCTGGAGGGAGAAACATGATTAGGAAAAGAAGGAAAGGAAATCAAGAACCTCCCCAAATGGCTCATTTGAACTGTAGTCATGAATGGTACTTCATCCTAAAATAGGGAAACAAAATATGGGGCAGTACAAAATATCCAGTTTCCTTACATATGGAATCAGTCCATCAATAAACATTTATTAAGCATCTACTATGTGCCAGGCACTGTGCTAAATGCTAGAGATATAAAAAAGCAAAACAGATCCTGCTAGAGAAAGAGAGGTTATAGTGACTTTTACAGAATACAGAAACTAGCATTCTTAGAGACAGAATGGTGGGACACTACCTAAATTGATAAAGGAAGCTTCCTCCAAGTCAGCACAGCAGAAACCTGGATATGTAATCACAGCCCAAATAAGAACTTGCTGCTCTCTTGAGACTCCTCTCCATCCTCATCCCTAATAAATAAAAGGCTGAAGGTCTGGAAATAGAAAGCAGGCATAGAACCAGCTGCCAGAAGATCCTGCATATTGAAGGGAAATGACAGTTATTTGTGTTTGGAATAATATGATGGATAGTTTAATGCTTCAAACCCAGTGAATAATGCTGGGCATTTTTGTGGAAGAAAAAACACAATGCTGTATTCTATACATTTTAGGTACAAGTTTAAGAAACAATTTTCATTAACAACATTTTTTTTTATAAATTTGTATTTCTTGTGTGAAGAAATGTCCAAACTACTTTAATTCCCTCCTCTTTCCATCACCCCATCCCCATTCAATATATAGACTCTGAAACATCTCTTTGCTCCAAAACAATCTGATGTTACATAGCAACAGAATCCAAAAAAGGTCACATTATGTTAAAATACAGTTTTGGAGCTCACATTCTAGAACAATAGTGACAATTTACTAAAACTAATCACTCTTTTCCAAGATTCCAAGGCTTTCTCCCAGTAGAAAAGAGTACTATCTTTAAGTGAATCAGAAGGAATTGCTTCCAGGGCAGTCAGATCTTAAATATTATATAAATACTTTTTAGTCCATTTTCCTAAAACTTGGGGATTTTTTGTTCTTGATCATCTTACACACTTTCCTAAGGGGAAAAGTCTGGAAGTCTAGAAAAGATTTAAACTAGAGAAATTTTTACTTATTAATATTTTTAGTTCAATTAAAATATGTTAATATGCTTCCACACCTTAATTATGTATAATACACATTTTTATATATATGGTATAAACTACACATACCCTGAAATTTCCACATAGGGCAAAAAAGTTTAATTGGCCATTTAAACTGATAACATGTACTAGACTGTGGGAGAAAAATAAAGAAGAAATGGGTGTCATCAGAGAAAGTGGCAGGAGAAAATGACACATTGTAGGAACTCAGTTTTGAGGTATAAGAAATCTGTCCTGTCCTTCAAATTTCAAGTGATATCAATGAATCAAGTTTCTATCTTGTTAAATTCAATGTACATTAAAAAACAAAACAAAACAAAAAACCTCTGCAACATAAGTTTTTGGGATCTATTGCAGTTCTCTTTTTAGTTCCTTATATATTAAAATGTTTAAGTTCACGATATGAAAAGAAAGTTTAAAAATAACCTATAATTATCTGATGGATGACAGGAGTTAACATATTTTATAGAACCATAGACTGAGTGAAAAGGAATCTCAGAGACCACATCTTTCAATCTATATCTGAACAGGAATTCCCATGCCACAATATTCCTAAGAAGTCCTCAAGCTTCCACTTATGGGATACCCTATAAATTACTAAGTGGGTCTATTTTAAATTTAGATAGTTATAACTTTAGGAAAGATTTTTTTCCTTACATTGAGGCAAAATCTTCTCTCCAACTTTCAATTATTGCTACTAGTTATACCTTCTGGGGCCCAGAAACACAAGAACAATCCCTCTTCCACATGATAGCCTTTTAAATAATTGAAGATAGTTATCATGTCTCTGGCTCTCAGTCTTTCCTTCTCTGAGTTAAACATCATCAATTCCTTTAACTAATCATTGATTCTCTAGGCCTCTCATTATGCTGGTCATGTTAGTAGGAAGATTCTCCAATTTTTTAATGCCTTCCTAAATGATAGTGCCAAAGAACTGAACAAAGTACTCCAGATGTGGTCTGATAAGGGCCTGGTACAACAGGACTATTACCTCCCTTGCTCTGGACATTGTGCTCTACTGATACAAAGATTTTCTTAGCTTATTTTTTTTTTTTTGGCTGCCATGGCACACTGGCTCATATTGAGTTACTACTCATATTTTTTTTTTTTGTCTCACATGAACTGCTGTCTGATCATGCTTTCTTCATTCTGTACCTGCATGGTTGATTAAAAAAATAATAAAATATATATCTTTATACTTATTTCTTTTGAACTTTATTTGATTAGATCTAGTCTACTGTTGTAGACAAACTTTTTGCATCCTGGATATGATGTGTACCTGTTCTTCTAACTTTGTGTTACATGCACCTTTTGCTAAAATGCCATCTATGTCTTTATTCATATCATTGATAAACAATCATTTGTTGCCCAAACCCATCAAGTTGAAATTTTCTCCTTTTAGTTTGATGCTAGCTTAGTCTGACCAGATGGTGTTCCAACCTAGAATCTCAATGGATGTGTGCAGTAGATTTTTTTTCCTGAAATAATTACAGTTGGTTATGCTTTATACCGACATATGTGTTCACAAAAAGCACTGTGCTTTTCTCACAACAAAAACCACACTGCTTATTTAGACAATGAAGTTGGGGGTCCTACACTTAAGAACTTTATTAGTGACATACTTTTTAAAAAGATAGGCACCTAATAAAAAACAGTTTTACACATATTAAATGGCTGAGAAATACATACATATTACAATGACTAGTGACTGCTGCTTGGCCTGCTTCTGGGACTGGAAAATTCTCAGTGGGAATGGAGTGCTGATCAGTGCATCACAACTCCTATAATACCAGAAGATATACAATAAATATGGCACTTTTTCTTGACAAAGACCTGAAGTTTGCTTGTAGATATGGGGTGTTTGATGGCATAAAGAGGGTTGTAGCTTATGAATTATTGTGAGATAGTGCTATCTTCTTGCTCATGGAAGAAATTAAGCATCAGCAAAGTCAAAATTCATATCATGCTCAAAATGTTCCCTAACATATCAATCCTGTTGGAAGAAACCTTAGTTTTCCAAAATAAGATTTATAGCAGAATTAACTGTTTTAATTTCAAATGAAAATTTGACTTCTCTCCCTATTATCACTTCCCTCCATGGAAAAGAACACACACACACACACACACACACACACACACACACACACACACACACCCTGTTACAAATATACACAGTCAAACAAAAAAAAAATTCTGCAATGGCCATGTACAAAAAATATTTCTTAAGTATCCTCCCTGAATCTATTCTCTTTTTATCAAGAGATGGCTGGCATTTTTTCAGCACTAGTCTTCTGAAATTGTAGTTGCTTATTATATTGATCATTGTTTTCTAAGTCTTTCAAAGCTGTTACAGCATTGTTGTTATTTTACAAATTTTTCTCCTAATTCTGCTCACTTCATTGTGCATTATTTTATACAAGTCTTCCCGAGGTTTCTTCCAAATTGCCCCCTTCATTTCTTATAGCAAAATAGTATTCCAATTACATTCATTTATTCCTTGTTCCTGCAAAAAGAATTGCTATATTTTTGTACATATGGATCCTTTTCTTCCCTTTTTTGATCCCTTTGTGATATAGATGTAATAGTGATATCACTGGGTTAAAATATAGTTTCAAACTGATTTCTGTAGGTCTTTCCAGGAGTGGGAATGGGTTTATACTTTGACACTTCACCTGGTTCCCATTCCCAACCCACTTCCCCCTTTTCCCCAAAGCTCAGCAGCATGGATTTTGAGGATGGTTTTTTGAGGTCATGGGTGCAGCCTGACCGAAATTTTCTTCTGTTAGGTCACTGACCTGTAATGGATTAGACTCATGGATCTGGCCTCCTTGAGACCATCCTAAGAGGCTGAGGGAATTAATTTCATAAAACCCCAAAGAATCATTTTTGTAATGCTTGTGCTTGAATGTCAAAATTTAAGATTAATCTATACTAGTTTTTCAGTCTTAAAGGAATCAAATTTTTATATTCTTCACCTATAGTAATCAATTGCCCAAGCAGCCTCTATATTAAAGGAGTCTGTCTCCTTGCCTTGGGAGATGTTTTATTATGCAGTTTACGTAGTTAATGAAAGGCAAAGGAATTTTTTGTTGGTTCATTTAAGATCAATAGAATTGAAATCTACACCATTATATCTACCTTATCTCTCTAGTGGATTCATCATATTTATTTAGTTATAAGTTCCCTCAATTTTACATTTTAGTCAAGTCAGATAATCATAACAATTTTTTATCATCACTAAAAACAAAATAAAATCTGCTAGATCTTTTTGCTTACCACTGCGATACAGCTAAAACTTGATGACTAAAGGGCAAAGTAAGCAATACTTTTTTAAAAAAACCAATGATAAATTTTGCTTATATGTTTTAGGAGGTTATAGACTTTTTAGTCTGCAGAGCCACATACTGCAAATACACCTATGAAAGTATATTTGTCACCTCTTATGTAATCTATCTATAGAATATTTTCCTATTTCCACTGAGGAATGTAGAAGACAGAAATATATGTGGAGGGCTATCTCTATGCCCCTATGAGGTTTGCAAAAGAGTAAAATCATCTTAAAAAACCAAAGCTGGGATTTTAAATGTCTGTTGAAAAATCAAGTCCTTTTTGATTTTCACAGCAACCTTTCCTCTCCCCCCAAACTCCCAAACCAAACCAAACCAAAAATTAAAACTATAAAATCCCTAAGGAGCTGAAATTCTTGTAGTTTCTACTTGGCATTAATGTTACATGATTTCTTTGTGTTGACCTTTATTCATGACACTCAGAAACAGTAATTTGTTTCAATCTTGCAAAGTCAGGTAACTGCCTCCATCCTTGTATTTGTATAAAACAATGTATCCTTCTAAAGAGTTTTTGTATTGATTTTTTTTGTTGTTGTTTGGGGGGAAAAGGATTTTTTATTTAATACTTTGGATAAAAAAATTACTTCCAATTGTATAATTCTGTGAAATGCAGCATTTTGTAGCTTATGATTTTAACTATTTCTCTTATAAGTAACAAAGCTAGCAATCTTTTTGTCATATAAACCCCTCTAGAAATAAAAGGTTTTGATGATTTGGAAGAAAGCAAAATCTTCTATTACTAGTTTGATATATTTATATGTTTTAAATACTAAAACAAAGGGTCTATTATCTGTGAATCCAGGCACATTTGCAAACCAATTTTTTTTCTAGGACTCCTGTTATTTTCACAAAGACTTGATTTGAAATGTTTTTGCAAAGTGACCTATTGAGAAACAATCTTTGCCATTTTGAGACCATCAAGAAATTCTGAAGATGAAGACACTCCATGGAAAACATTCCATGTCTTTACAATCTTGAAACCTTTCAAATCTCTGGCTGCTCTGTAATATGAATGACAATGAAAAGAGATGAAGAAATGCTATCAAACTGACCACAGAGACCAAATCTATTAAATGTTATAGCATTTATTAAATGTTATGGCATGCTTATCATATACTTCTACAGAATATATAACAATATTATGAGTACACCAGTAATCTGTTGCAAAATGAACAGGGTACACTGTAGCTCAAAGGACCATGGGCTCGTTCATTATGTGGAGAAGAAAAAAAGAATCAAAGTTCAAGTAAAATTGAAAATGTAGTTCATATAGGTTTGGAAGTTATTATTTTTAGGCCCTTGATGATCTTCCATTTTACAGGGTACTGAAAAATGTGAGGTAAGCTTGTGAAAATTTTGCCATTTATATAGACATGTCTAAAATTAAATATAATCAAATTTATATGCAACTAACAGCAACTTGTTATTTTAAGCTAAAGAGTACTGCTATCTCTGAGACTATATTTCAGTTTATTCATATGAAAAGTTTTTTAAAATAGCAAAATTGTTATGTTCAGTTCTAACTCCCTAACTTAAGAACAA
Organism: Myrmecobius fasciatus; assembly: GCA_023553655.1. Taxonomy (NCBI): domain Eukaryota; kingdom Metazoa; phylum Chordata; class Mammalia; order Dasyuromorphia; family Myrmecobiidae; genus Myrmecobius; species Myrmecobius fasciatus. The sequence continues at coordinate 63,364 of JAJPUD010006776.1, forward strand.
TGGAAGTTAAGGTAAGGTACACATCTTTCAAGTGCTTTTCATCTTCCAAATGCTCTACAGATATTAACTAATTAATCTAATTTAAAACCAACAAAAGGAAACACCCAAAAATATTTCATGCAGCACAGAGACAGCTAGAAATATTCTTTGCCACTTAAGTTTTTTCAAATGGTATAACAGGTTTTCTTTTGTTTTTTTAAAAGGTGTAGCCTAGTTTGATGCAGTAATTGTAGTAGCAGAGCCAAGTGAAGTCTTAGCAGACTTGGAGAGAAAGGCATTTTTTTCTTTTTCTCCTCCGCCCCCCCCCCCCCGGGTTGGCGCGTTGGGTTCTGTGCCGGGGGACTGCTCACTTGGCATTGTGTTTTAAATTGGCTTTCAGTTTTGTGGGATGTTAAAAAAAAACATATTGTGGACATTTCAAAAACCATGACTTAAAAATAGATAAAACAAGAGGTTTTTAATGTACAATAGAAAATCGGGAATCTCACCTTTAAGGCATGAAAAGAAAGAAATTTCGGCATTATACGTGTGTTTGACTATTGTATACTTTCTTTAAAAATTCTATGTTGCATTTATTTTTTAAAAACCACCTTGCTTCTAGAATTTAACACTTGGAGTTTTTGCATCTTGTTTTCCCTTCCCTCTGAGTTTTCTTAATACCTTTTTATTCACTTTAAGAAAAAAAAAAAACAAAAAAACAACAACCCAGAAAGGGAAAATGGCATAGTTTATTCAAGTCCCAATTCTTTTTTATTCTCGATAGCAAAATTCGTGGCTTTTTAACTCATTCTTCCCACTGGGGTGTCTTCACTCCTTTTGTGGCACGATTTAAAGAGAAAAGGGCTTCAGGCTGGACCTATAAATAAAAGGCCCCTTCTTTATCCTCAAGGGAGAAGCTTAAAATTAATTTCTCTTAAGATTCCTCCCTCCCCCTTTTTTATTTGCCACCATTATAAGGCTAACAGAGCTACCACTCCTTTTTTTCCTTAAGATCCCCCCCCCCCCACCTCCCAGCCTCTCGATATTTTCCAGCCATCTTTAGCAAGGCCTTGCTCTCCAGTAGCTGCGGCTTGCGGCCGTTTCAAGGACTGAGTCAGATCCTAAAATGTCTGATTGAAATACACATTGGACAAAAAAAAATCCTCTCTCCATCCTTCTCACCATCACCACCATCACCAGGGCGAGAGTTAAAATCCAGCAGCCCCATATGGGTGAGACTTGGCAGGTCTGTCAGACTTATTTTAAAATTCGTAATAATCTAAGCTAGTTATGAGAATAATAGCATATTGCATGCCTTTCTCTCTAACCAACACCCCCCCCTCCCCAATCTTCCCTTCCCCCATTCCCAGCCCCCCCTCCCCCTCCCCCTTCTCCCTTTCCTCTCTTTTGTTCGCTCGGCTCTCCGGCCGTGCCTGGGCGAGCTGGGGCCACGGCGGCACCCTCCCCTCCCTCCCTAGGCCGCAGCTTCTGCTCAGCCCCGGGCTCGCGGCGCCGCGCGCGGCCTACTCTGCCAAGCTGCCCTGGGTCGTCGCGCGCGGCTCCCC